>JAJMAO010000168.1:0-28584 GCA_030572575.1 Scheffersomyces insectosa
ATTTATGGGTGGTTAGTAAATATTGGTTCCGTTTGCAACCACATTTTTTGACTTTCACCATTTTAGTTTCCCGTCTTTCCGCGAACTTTTTTAATCTTTTCTCAAACTTTATTAGTCTTCAATTGTGAAAAGTATTCTAACTATGAAAAGAAATATATAAGTATCTAGAACGTATATAATTCATTTTGTATGTGACTTTTTTATAGCAAATAAACATTGTTCTCTAATACTTCAAAACGTAGACTAGATGAAATTATCGCACCTCAATTTGGATTACTAGAGCGAAGTATTGTTAAGGGGGGTGCGAATATTGTCTGGAAAATACTGTAAATAAGAATAGAGAACTCACACCCAGTAGTACAACACAGTGTACCGTTACCCACTGCTGTTCAGTAAATAACTATGTAGACATAACAGAACGAATCACGTCTACTGCACCACACTCGAGCAGAATTGACCCATAAATAAGCGACATTCAATCCTCCATTCCACCATTCCTCTCTGTTATTGTCTTCCTCTCCCCATACATTGTGTTTGCCCATCTCACATCACAGCTCATCTCCCATTGAGAAATATATCTTTCCTATCTATCCCGAGAAGTCGGCATAAAACCGCTCCTCCCCTCTGAAAAATAGAATTTTCCACCGATTGTCGCATAATCCACCTGCTAGAACAACGGTACTATGTACAGCACTTATAAGAGCGGTGCGCTACCAGAATTGAAAACCCGAGGTATATGCACCACTATGACCTGTGTCACAAAAGCAACCGAGTCCTGACACAAAACAAAAATATTTACGATAATGAAAAATGTTAAACTGTAGATTGAACTTGTAGTATAAGGGCATTCAGCTAGTTATCTGCAATGGTTTCTTCCAAGACAAAGAGCAGAACGCTTAGACCGTCCTATGAAGACGATGAAGATGATTTTTCAGATGATGAACTTTCATATTCAATGAAAAAGTCCCGCGATGACTACAATGCGAATGGCGATGAAGACGATGACGATGGGTTATCCAGCATCTCATTCGGTGCCTTGAACTCTGCTCAGAACAAGATTTTAGCCAAAAGCTCGAGGAATAAAAAGAGTGCTGGCAAGAAAAGCTCGAAAAGGCAGGACCTTTCAGAAGAGGAATCCGATGAAGACTCCGAGAATGATGGATTCTTCGAAGAAAGCGATAGTGACAGCGATGCTCCCCCAAGAGAGTCATCTTCATCGAGGAACTCAAAGACCAACTCAAGAGGAGGATCCAAGAATAGGGATCTTAAGAAGAAGAATAAGCATGCTCCATCAGAATCATCATCGAAAAGACCAGTTTCCAGGATAAGGGAGATCCCTGGATTGAAGTCTCTGAAGGAGAGTACATTATACACTGATATCCGTTTCGACCCTGCCTACGGTAGAGCAGATTTACAGAAGACCAGGAGAGATTATGCCTTCTTGGATGAGTACAGACAGAGCGAAGTAAAAAATATGGAATCGGTTTTGAAAGATAGAAAGTCAGCACAAATGCTTTCAGAGAGAGACAGAGAAGACATACAGATGCAATTACAATCATTGAAGTCTAGATTAGATACCATGAAGAATAGGGACTTGGAGACCAAGATCTTGGCCGACCACAAGAAGAACCAAATGAAGAGCTTCAAGGATGGAAGCCAGAGCAATCCATACTTCTTGAAGAAGAGTGAAAAGAGAAAGTTGATCCAAAAGGCAAAATTCGATACCATGAAAGCATCACAAAGAGAAAAGGTCATGGAGAGAAAGAGAAAGAAGAGATTGGGAAAGGAATTCAGACAATTGGAGTTCAACCAGCCACATCATTAGGTGGTTTACGTATGTGTTCTCCTCGAGGTCAAGACATTCGTTCGTCATTATTAGCATTGTATATACATTCTCTTGGGTATATCCTTTTGTATATTAGTTCCACCTTCCATAGCATAATATTATTATAGATATCAAAACCATGAAGTAGTAAGATACGGTGAATTGTAGTTGTAGGTCCAATTTTGCTGAGAGTCATATAGTCATTCGTTTCTCTTACTTCACTTCCATGTGAACTAGCTTATTCTTGCAGGCCGTGAATGTCGATTTTGGATTTGAATAAAATAGCGAACTGCTATCTCGCCATCATTGATGTCTCTACAAAACCTACAAAACCTGATGACTCTAAATTATTATGAATTAAACAATAATGACAACTGTGATGAAAAACAATGATAAATGGGATAAAAAGGCTATATATGGGCAACTATGGACAGGATAAGGAGAAAGTCCCTGGATCGCTAACACAGGATCTAAGGCTGATGACTATCTTAACAAGAAAGAACATGAAGAAGAGGGAATAGCCGGTGCGAGGTTGCAATTGATGGGGTCAACTACTGTATCAAAGGACACAGAATTGGCTGCGAATTGCTCACAGGTCTAGGAGTGGTCATTTTAAACTAACGCAACTCGACTTTAGACTCAATTCAACTCTTACACCCAACTTAAGCATGAGGATGCTTTGCTGCAGCCTCGGCAGCGGTCTCATTGGCTACCCAATCTTCATAAGAGCCAATGTAGTTACCTCTCTTCTTGAAACCAAATGTGTTGGCCAATTCCTCGGCGGCCGAACTTCTGACACCCCCGAGACAGTAGAAGACCAATTCTTTGTCTTGAGCAGGCTTGTCAAAGCCAAAGTTCTCAGAGAACTCTTCTGGGGACAAGTCCAAAGCGCCTGGAGACGATTTGAACGGAATGTTAATGGCACCAGGGATGTGGCCGTCGTTGAACTCGACGGGTTCTCTGACATCGATCAAGACACTTTCTGGAAATTGCTCCGGGTTGGTTGCAATCTCCTTGATGAGCTTGTAGTCGTACAATTTGGCTTGCGGCGACGACGAAAGCACGGAGTATGCTCTGTAGTTGTTGGAGAAGGAGGCAATTGGGGTTTTTGACACCAAAAGACCTCTAGAAGCAGCCGATTTGACGGTTGCTTGGCGGGCAACAACCGAGTATTGTCTGAAGGCGATGGATGAAGCTCTGAGAGCGAGACGGCCAGTAGCCTGATGCTGAAGTGCTCTGAGAGAGTACATTGCTTATGGGATAATGCGTGGAGTGGATCTCTGAACCGATTGGATGAAAAATGGAGTCGATTGTAACACGAACTCGCTGGGTTGATGCCGATGACCTTAATCTAGGATGAACGGGTGATCTCGCGGGTATTTACTGGCACTTAGGGGCAGCGATTCGGGTGATAGTGGAGGAAAAATGCCGGTTTCGACGCTTGAACACAATGGCAGCACGATTATGGAACTAATGAACACTTTTTGCGACACGAAACACACAGCAACAACAGGAACACACCAGGTATGAAGCCAGATGGGCGGTAAAAGATAAAAGATAAAGCGGTAAAAATTCGGTTGTGTGAATTCGAAGAGTTTGTTGGTGGGAGGAGGGTGCAGGAGTGAGGGAGGAGGGGAGGAGTGTTGCGGCGTGGGTGTTTGACGAAGTGTGTTAGTGAGGGAGTTTGCCAAGAGAGTGAGAGTGAGTGAGTCAGCGAGACAATTAGACGGTGGGACAGAGTTGGTGAGTCGCAGTGAGAGAGTCAGTGAGTGAGACTCTGAACTGTGTGTTTGTTAGTGTGTGTGAGAGTGTTACTGAGGGTGTTAATGAGAGTGTTAATGAGAGTGTTAACGTGTGTATGTTAATGAAAGTGTTAGTGATAGAGTTAATGAGAGTGTTAGCGTATGTTTGTTAGTGTATTTATATTAGTGAGAGTAGTGAGAGTTCCAGTGAGTGTTGTAGGAGTCGCAGCAGTGCTTTTAGCGTGAGGGATGAGATGGATGTTAGTGAGTGCCTGTGGTGATATTTATCGTTACCAAATATTTCATTGATATGTGATGTTGAATTATTGTGTCGTTGCTGCCGTAGTTGTTGGTTCCGTTGCATGTTTCTTCGTTGAGGGGTATTAGAGATGGTTAGAACTTTTATAGTATGATTGCCGTGGTTGCAGAAATGGTTGCAAAATGTATATTACGCTGGAAGAAGGCGCTCATATACATATTGCTATATTTGTTAGATAGAGATTACAGTATTTGTTAGATACAGATACCTGTATTTGTTAGATACATTTACAATATTTGTTAGATATATAATACAATATTTGTTAGATATAAATACAATATTTGTCAGATAAATATTGCTATATTTTTTAGATGCAATTTACAATATTTCATTTGTTAGATACAGATAGCTGTATTTGTTAGATACATTTACAATATTTGTTAGTTACATATACAATATTTGTTAGATATATAATACAATAGTTGTCAGATACATATTGCTTATTTGTTAGATATATATTAATTTTTTGTGAGATACATATTGTCATATTTGCCAGATACATATTACGATATATGTTAGATACATGTTACTTTATTTGTCAGATATATATTGCAATATTTATCAAATACATATTGCAATATTTGGTAGGTACCAGTGGTCGTGAATATTTTATGGATACATTCCATTCAAATACATATTGCAATATTTGGTAGGTACCAGTGGTCGTGGATACTTTATGGATACATTCCATAGCGATGAAGTATACTATCGTGTACATATTATAAATCTATATTGCCGTGAATAGTGTATTTTCATCCATTATGGATAAATACTGTGAGTAACATCTAATATGGTTATATCTTCATGGAGAATTACAACGATGGATAATATACGAAAATTATCCATGAACGTTTAATGGAGCGTTTGGCGGATACATTGGGCCCCTTCGAAACCAGAAGATGAACAGACTGCCATCGAGATATGGAGTGTAAGTTCTAGTCTTCATGTCAAGTATCAGTCAACCAGGTGGAAATACATTTTGCAAGACTTTTAGCCTCGTTGTTCCTTCTATTCTTTAGCGATAAATGGCCCAAAATATCCACAATTCACCCGGAATTTATATCCTACATTCCTATTGACGTGTTGAAACCTTTTATTATGTATAAGTATAAAATATCAATCTAACTGGAAAAACCGAACACCCCTCAACAATTGCTATGTCAATGGACATCAGCACTGCAGTCTCGGGCTTCAGCATGAGAATAGAAATAAATGTATCGTGTATACCAGCGAAATGACAACGACAATTCGGCTTCGAATGTGTCGTCCATAACCCGGCCTTTTAATGTGTGTCGTGATCATCATAAGTGTTGAACTTGATAATTATCAAGAAAAGAAGAGAAAACAATATCGGCTCGCAACTTAGAACAAACCGTCAATCTCACCATCTTCGTTGACTTCCACGTTCATGAAACCACAGTGAGTTGGTAAACCTGGAATGGTCTGGATCTCTGCAGCCAAAGCGTACAAGTAACCGGCACCAATGGAGGCTCTGACGTCTCTAATTGGGAACTTGAAGCCAGTTGGAACACCCTTCAATGCAGCGTCGTGAGACAAAGAGTATTGAGTCTTGGCAATACAGATTGGCAAGTTACCAAATCCTTGCTTGGCGTACAAGTCAATCTTCTTTTGAGCTTCTGGCAAGAACTCGACTTCTCCAGCTCCGTACATCTCCTTAGCAATGGTGCTGATCTTCTCCTCGATAGAAGGAGCAGTGTCGTACAAGAAGTGGAAGTTCTTGTCGTCAGAGTTGGCAGCCTTGATGACTCCCTCGGCCAAGTCAACAGCACCTTGTCCACCTTCTTCCCAATGGTTAGAAACAATGGCATCAACGGCACCAGCCTTCAAGGCTTCTTCTCTGATGATTTCGTGCTCCTTGTCGGAGTCTGAGGACATCTTGTTAATGGCAACAACAACAGGCAAACCGTAAGTTCTGGCGTTGGCGATGTGCTTGGCCAAGTTAGAGCATCCGACTCTCAACAACTCAGTGTTTTCTTGAGTGTATTGAGCAGCCAATGGGGCACCAGCCTTGACCTCTGGTCCTCCACCGTGGACCTTAAGGGCACGGACAGTAGCCACAATGACGATGACGTCTGGAACTAAGCCGGAGGAACGACACTTGATGTTGATGAAACGCTCACCACCCATAGTGAAGTCGAAGCCAGCCTCAGTGACAACGTAACCTTCTTGCTCGGCTCTTTCTTCAGCAGTTAAGTCTGGAGAAGTACCGGCCAATTTAAGAGCCATCTTGTCAGCCAAAATGGAGGAGGCACCAATGGAGATGTTGGCGAATGGACCAGCGTGGACAAAGACTGGAGTTCCCTCCAAGGTTTGCATGATGTTAGGCTTAATAGCGTCCTTTAACAAGGCAGTCAAAGCACCAGCAGCACCAATGTCTTCAGCGGTAATTGGAACACCGTTTCTGTTAGAACCGATGACCATCTTTCCGAGTCTTTCTCTCATGTCTTCCAAGGAGTTGGCCAAAGCTAAAATGGCCATACACTCGGAAGCGACGGTGATATCGAAACCAGTCTCTCTTGTGAAACCCTTCTCAGTTGGAGCTTGGCCAATGGTGATTCCTCTAAGGAATCTGTCGTTACAGTCAACGACTCTTCTCCAGGTAATGGTCTCGGGGTCGATGTCCAAACGGGCAAAAGCAGTGATCTCCTCTGGAGTGAGCGAGTCTGGGTCGGTCTTGTCAATTCCAAGCTTCTTCAATCTTCTGAGCATAGAAGAAGTGAACTTTCTGACACCCTTCTTGGCTGGCACGAGTCTCTTGTAAAGAGGACCGTCCTTTTGGGTACTTTCATGGAACATTCTGGTGTCAATAGCAGCAGCCAACAAGTTGTTTGCCATAGTGATAGCGTGGATATCACCGGTAACGTGCATGTTGAACTCATCCATAGGAATGACTTGAGAGTAACCTCCACCAGCAGCACCACCCTTGATACCGAAAGTAGGACCCATAGATGGTTGTCTGACGTTGGCAAAGACGTTTTTCTTCAAGTGAGCACCAAGAGCTTGAGCCAAACCAACAGTGGTGGTGGACTTACCTTCTCCCAATGGGGTTGGTGTGATACCAGTGACAAGAACGTACTTACCGTTGACCTTGTTGTGTAAACGCTTCAAAAGATCCAAGGAAACCTTGGCCTTGTATGATCCAAAAGGCTCCAATTCGCTATCCAAGATTCCGGCTTCATCAGCAACTTGGGTGATCTTCTTTGGCTGTTGAGCTCTGGAGATCTCATAGTCTGAAGGAACGGGCTTTTGCAAGTGCAACTTTAAAGGTTCGGTGAACTTTGGGGTTTCGTTGTTCTTGGCGTAGTGTCTCTTGGCAGCCAAAATAACGTTCTCCAAGAGAGTAGCAACGGTCATTGGACCGACACCACCTGGAACTGGAGTGATGAAAGCGGCCATGTGAGAAGCAGCTTCAAATTCGACATCTCCGACCATACGGGATCCAGACTTCTTAGAAGCATCAGGAATAAAGTTGGTACCGACATCGATGACAACGGCACCTTCCTTGATCCAGGCACCCTTTACGAACTCAGGCTGGCCAATTGCAGCAACGACGATGTCGGCTTGAGATAAGAAGAGTTCGATTTGAGCTTGTGGGGTTTTGGAGTGAAGGGTGGTGACAGTAGCATTAGCCTTAGTCAAAAGTCTAGCCATAGGCTTTCCTACGATGTCAGAACGTCCGAGAACAACAGCGTTGGAACCTTCGACGGTTACACCCGATCTAACCAACAACTCCATGATACCCTTTGGAGTACCAGGTAAGAAAAATGGCTCACCTCCCTTCTTGGAGAGTTCACCGACATTGAAAGGACCGAATCCGTCGACGTCTTTGTCGGCCAAAACGGCGCTGGTGACCTTAGATTCGTCAATGTGGGCTGGTAATGGCAATTGGACCAAGATACCATCGACATCCAAGGAGTTGTTCAAACGTTGGATCTCGTTCAAGAGCTCGAACTCGGTGATGGTTTCTGGTAAATGAGTGATATTGCAGTCGATAGAAGCTTCCTCGGCGGCCTTGATCTTCATACGAACGTAGGTGGCAGAATCAGGTCTTTCACCGACTTGGATGATAGTCAAGGAAGGCTTGAATTCGCTGTGCTTAGCTTGGATAACGGCGATTTCATCGTGGATCTGGGCGCGGAGCTGTTGGGCAATGGCCTTTCCGTCGATGATTTGGGCGACCATGGTGGCTAGGGACGTCTTGGTGTTAATTGGGACGTCTTACGGAGTGAAAACAGACGAAACAGAAGAAAGAACCCGTCTACTGATAACGGAATCACAGATGTCAACTGGAAAATCCAAACTGTGAGAAGTGAAAAATGGAAATTTTTCAGAGCGCGGTTATTATTTTTGACTCGGGGAGACGGAGTCGCGGGTAGGAGTTACGGTACGGCGTGGAGAGGTAGTGAGGTATTGATTTGAGGGACAACGTGAAGAGGCCGAAGATGAGAATAACCTGTGAATACCTATGGGAAGAGGTTATTCCGATGTGTTTAGGAGGAGTGGTGGAAAATGGCGATGACAGAAGTGGTTTTGCTTTTGTCATGGAGATGGTGTGTTTACTGTGAGTAGAAGTGAAGATGAGATGATGTGTAATTATACGAGTAGATGTGAAGATGAGATGATGTGAAGATGAGTTTATCTGAAAGTAGTACGAGCAAGTGTGAGGACAAGTCCATCTGAGGATGAGTTTATCTGAAAGTAGTACGAGTAAAGGTGAAGACAAGTGTATGGTTTATGAATAGAAATGAATGTATTTGTGTTATTTATCGTCTATGCGAAATAAGCCGTACTTGGTTTTGATGACTGTATGAGGAAATAAGCCGTACTTGGTTCTGATCTCTGTATAAGTAACTCACTGTGCTGACTACTGATTGTGTCATATTTTTTCGCTGTGTCACATTATGTGTCGTTTTACGTCAATGGAACAGTACACGGTGAAAATGTGACAAGATGTTAGTGGGCAAGTGCTTCCGTTAATGGTTGTATTGCCTGTGAGTGGCTAGTGAAGCAATTCCGCTCGTTACTGCGATCTGTGTGAAATAGCGTTTGACGATCGTCAGGGAGAGGAGTATTGACGATAGCCAGAGAAATGCGTTCCTCGCTATCGACTTTCCGGTGTCCGGTGCCTGGCTAGCGATAACGGAGTTATAATGAGCGATGGCTTGTGTTTATTTTGCAGACTGCTGAGAGTACTTCTGTGATGAGATGCGAATAATTAATGTCTGATTGTTCTCGCTAACTCATCGAGAACTACAATGACTTCGTTCAAGAGTAATATATTACATTTACTATTACTATTTACATGTCCTCTTGAATTGCTCAACCGCTATCTCTTTGGCCCATTCTCTATATGAACCCCTTCTCAGCAAGTACACCGAAGGACTCCGGCGTATCAAGCCCAATATTTTCCACCTTGAACTTCCCATTGAGGCCCAGTAGCACGTCTCCTGGCCCGACGTTCACTACAGTGTTTACCCCATTTTCTATAACATACTCAAGCGACTTGACCCATTGAACGGGTTTGTAATTAGCGTCTAACATACGAGAAATGGCGGTATCGTGATCGTATGTGGCTTCTCCTGTCAAATTAGATACTATTGGAACCATCTGTTCTCGGACTTTGTGGCTATAGATTTCAGATCGCAAATCCGGCACTATCTGTTTGAGGATCCCGTTGTGAAATGGGATGGTTACAGGAAGCGGAATGGACCGCAAAATCACCTTGGAGGTACTATTCACCGAGGAAACAAAGTCCTGTAGAACGTCCTTCTCGCCTGAGATCACCACTTGTTGTCTCGAATTGACGTTGGCAAGAACGCCTGCTTTTTCGGCTTGTTGTACAATAGTGTCAAATGAAGCTGGCTTAAACATCAATGCCGACATGCCGTATTTTGGCCCATTCGTAGTAAGTTCTTCCATTAGTAGACCTCTTTTGCGAACTACTTTCACTGCTGTAGGCAAGTCTATGATCCCCGAGAGTAATAATGCAGTGTACTCACCCAAAGAATGGCCAAGGAGGAATTTGGCATTACTGGCAAGATCGACGTAGAACTCACGCTTAATGATATCGAGAATAATATACGTAGTTAAAAGAATAGCGGGCTGAGCATTGGATGTCTTCAACAACCAATTCTTGGAGAAGTCGGCTGATTCGTTATACAAGTTGGCCGTGAACTTTTCTCCAAGGGCCTCGTCTACTGCTTCCAAGTGCTGGCGATATTGCTCTTCGAACTTTTTGTAAGGAAGCAAGAAGCCATTGCGGATAATGCCTTGACCTGGAAGGGCAAGTGCGTACTTAGGATGCTTACGGTGTATAGAACGAATGAATATTCTCGAAGACATCGAGAAGGATCCACACTATGAATGCGGTTAAAGGTGAGAAGACGGTTGCGATGCGATGAGGTTCCAATTTTATCTGGGGAAGAGACGTTAGTGAGAAGTGAGAAGAGTTCTCGCTAATTGATTTACCCGTAGTGGGGTTTTACATGTTTTGTGGACTACTGTGAATCGATCAATAGAACGAGGAGAAGAAGCTGCCAGTGGTGGGTCAACTTTATACAGTCCAGCGAAGTCATAGGGAGAGCATGGAAAGCAACTACACGAAGAGAAGACACAGTTGCAGGGACGGATGACTGCACAACAAGATATTGTTGCATACAGCAAGCAAATAGCGAGTAAACATGTACTACTATGGAACCAATCCTGGATATCTGGCGAAGTTTCGGTAGTGGAAATGGCGCAACGGAGCATCTATTGGGTGAAAGATTAGGAGATGTGTTTATTCTCACTTGGGGCCGTAACGAGCAAATTTAGGGGACTATCCATTCACTACAGGATAGAACTGTCTGCGGGTAAATAGCGCAGAAACCACCAAGTCACTTAGAACGCGCTGCAAGACGTAAACATATCATCATTCACCCACCAGTATTTCTTAAGCTTTTACGACGATCTCGGCCCTTCTGTGTAACTTCCTCACTAATCTCCATACCGCTAGTGGAGATCGGCTCCTGCAGAAAATAGCCGCAACGGAACACTGACCCAGAGCCCCCTAAGGCGAATTTCTGTTTCCTACTGGCGGCATCGGATTAGTGCGAATGCCAAACTTCGGTAAACATTGAGCAAATCGTACAACATCAACACGGAGGAATTAGGCATCGTAGAACCAAATTTTCAATACGGAGCAGGAAACCTTAAATTCGTGGGGATTTGCTTATGGCTCTTCACACTGTTTTGACAACAATGTTATGTACCTCTATAATAATAAAAATACCTCCATATTTGCTGTTGTACCGTGACTTTTCCATGGAGTGCATAAACTGCTCTCTATTTCATCGACCACATGAGCTTTGCTAAGTGTCTCCACCACCACTCACCTCGTCGGGGTCAGCTGCACTCTCGGTAACACGCCCGCCAGCGGTAAACTCCAATAACCCCATTCCATTTCTGTGCATTTCTGCGCATTTCTGTCCCGTGCCAATGACACGAGCCACTAACATCGCAATATTTCTTCGCGTAAAGCCACCGGTAAACATATTCCTGTTTGGGACACCGTGTGGCCCGCTTTTCTGCCATCCCTCGCTAAATCCCTCTCTTTCCCACCCATCTCGCGCTCTCACCCACACTCACCCGTTTCCCTACCCACATTCCTCGGCGTCACGAAAAAATCACCCAGAACTCGCACCCACTCACAAATTCCATCCCTCACACGCACTCCCTCGCACCACCCTCAACACTCATCCCCTCCTCGCGATCTCCCCTTTCTCCCACAATTTTCTCCGGTATCCACTAATTCCCACTGGACAAAATCCTCATCCCTCCCTAACCTCGCCCCATTCTGTTCCCTCCATTCCCCCTACCGACGTTCTTTTTCCTTCTTCCAACGGTACCACCACCACCACCACCGTCCCACCCAAAGTTCTCACTGCCACTACAAGTCTCGCTACACCTCTCCATCAACACAACAGCGTCCACTGCCCACAAACACCTCCAACAACCTCAATTCGTCGTGTTCTGGTCTGTTCGCCCCAATTCGCCCGCTACATCCCGTTTGCTCCAACTTCGCCGCGTTAGTAAACATAAACCGCCAACTATCAACACCTACGTAAACAACAACCACAACAGTAATGTCTGAATCATTCAAAACCGCCAAGGACTCGCTCGTGGCTTCTCTCTTCGAGTTGTCCAAGGCCGCTCAAGACGCCGCCGCCGCTACCGTCAACTTCTACAGAGCCGCCCACGAGGACGGAGATGTCAACTCCTTAAACCAATTGAGTGAAACCCTCAAATCGGTAGCTTATGCTACCGATGCTACCAAGGCCATCATCAACGGCTCTGCCTCTAAGGTGGAGGACGATATCATCGTTGGTGGTGTCGATGAGGCTACCATCGCTGCTGCTACTGCTGCTGCCGCCGCTGCCACCAAGTCCAGTGCTGCCGCCAAGACTGCTGCTGATAAGCCTAAGCCAAAGAAGAAGAAGGTTGAAAAGGACCCAGATGCCCCAAAGAAGCCATTGACCATCTACTTTGCTTTCTCGTTCGCTACCCGTAAGCTGATCAAGGAAGAAAGAGAAAGAAAGGGCTTGCCAGCCTTGTCTGCCATTGACATGAATGAGATTGTCAAGCAGAAATGGGAATCTCTCACTCCTGTCGAGAAGGAACCATGGAAGAACAAGTACTCCAAGGAATTGAACAACTACCAAAAGGAAAAGGAAAAGTACAAGCTTTCCAAGGAACTCGTCAAGACCGACGAGACTACTATTCCAGAAGTAGTTCAAGCCCTTGAGGCTGTTGCTGGAGATCTCCCAGCATTGCCACTGGCTGAAGCTCCTAAGAAGAAGGAGAAGAAGAGAAAGTCTGAGAAGTCGGAGAAAAAGTCTGAGAAGAAGGCCAAAAAGATTCCTGCTTAAGCTAAAGAGGATTAGTGTGAAATAGGACATAATGACCAAATTGACCCAGTGGTGATGGAATCACAGTCATGCCGGCACAGTCCGTTTTACTTCTTCTGTATATTATTAGCCTGCTTGGCCCGATGCTTTTCTTGTTGTAGTACTTGTTAATTTCACAACTCTGGTGTTAGTTATGATACGAAAGCCTTCAGTTCGCTATAGCTTGCAGCCTTCTTGCCCTTATTTGCTATTCAGGGAAGAAGAGTCAAGATATTGAGATGTAATCGTCGCGAGTCGCCTGTTTATTTATCACTTAGTGTATTATTATTGTTGCTAAAGTTCTAGTTAATGTACAATTCTGTTTTCCACATGGGTGCAAAAAGAGCACTATAATCTTACATGACTTACAAATGATAACATTGCACAACTGCAATTTGAGATATCTCTCTACCCTCTATCATTCCAGCTTATGTATATAATCTAATGGCATTATAACATTGAACACTAACCATTATGTAGTATATTAATGGGTGCAAAAAACTGTATACCGGCAACATACAATTTTAATGAACTCGGTTCTACTTGATATTACATTTCAGAGTCTTCGCTATTCTATCTTTTATTGAACTAGTATACAATGCTGGAATGAAATCAGCTGAAACAACCCAGCTGATATGATCTATGACAAACATCTTCTCTATATACTCAAGTATATCATCTCCTCTTATAACATTAATGTCCCTTCTTCTTCTGCTTGTCAATATGAGCACGCAAAACCTTCTGTCTGTCTCTCAACGACATCTTCAGCTTACCTTGGACCGATCTCTTGTGAATCATCATGACGAAATTCTTCTTTCTGGCCTTTTCTCTGTTGGTGGTAGAGTGTGGTTGATCTCTCTTACCCTTTCTTGATCCGAACTTCTCTCTGTCATCCTTACCTTCTCTGGCAGCAGCGATCTTCTCCTCACGCAATTGCTTGTACTTGACCTTACCCACCAAGGTGGTGGAGTCGACAGCCTCTTCGTTGGTCTGGGTAACGCCCATGATCTTGTCCACACCGGCCTGTGTACGTAACTCCTCAATCTTGGCGAAATCGGCTGGAGTCAAAATTCTACTGGACAAGAACTCTGCCATAGCCTTTTCTGCCTCCTTAGCAGCGTCCTTCTTTTCTTCTTCCTTCTCTGCCTTGGTAGATATCTTTGCCTTCTTAGTTGGTCTGGCAGCCTCTTCCTCATCCACTTCTGCTTCTTCGTCAGAAGATAAATCCAAGTCAGATACTTCTCCGTCATGTTCTGCAGCTTCCTCGGTCTTCTCTGCGGTATCCTTCTCTGCGGTGTCCTTCTCTGCGGTGTCCTTCTCTTCACCTTCGTTATCTTCGTCTTCCTTTTCATCATCAGAGTCGCTCACGTTGTATTCCTTATCAGAATCAACTGTGACCCAGTCACCTTCAATGTCACTGGCATTGTCATCTTCTTCAACCTCCCAGTTGGCGTCATCGTCTTCTCCATCTTGGCCACCTAACCCTTGCTCCTTTCTCCATTGGGCTAACAACTCAAGACCAGGAATGGAGGTAACATTAGTACCTTCAATACCGAAACGAGGTAATCCAGATCTTTCACCATGTTGCAATTCGATACTAGCATTCTTACCTCTGTCCTTCTTCAACAACATCTCTGGAGCGACTTCTCTGTACAATGTAATCAATGATCTAGCAGCCATCATCACAGCCTTGGACTTCGAGCCCTTGTACTCTGTCAAATCCTGCAATAATGGAGCTTCAATAGCCAATGGAGCTCTGGACAAGATCTCTCTGATCGTGTTAATACCAGCAGAGGCAACTTCGGCTGCAACACCATCACTGACGAATTCATCAGCAATTTTACGGATAACAACAGATATGGATTCTGGAGGAACCAAATCATGAGATGCCTGGGCAGCAGCGGCCATAACCTGAGTCACATTACGTTGCTTTGGAGTCAAGTACTTCAAGAAGAAGGTGTAGATACCTAACACGGTCAACTTGTGGGTACCGATTAAACGAGAAATCAAGTTCATGAACATAATCTTCTGGTCCAAGTCAAAACGAGATGAGTTCTTGCTTGAAAGTTGGTTGACAAAAAGGGTTTCAGCAAAACCTTGTGGGTCTCTTAACAAATGAATGGCGGAGAAATTCAAATATGTAGCCGAATGTTTAGCACTATTCTTCTTTTTAACAGCCTTGACAGCCTGCTCTAACCTCTTACTTCTTTTAGAAGTTTTCTTGTTGATAGTCATTTTATGCTTTAAAGAACTCATGTCAAATCCGTCCTCATCGGATGAGTTATCCTCGAAATTTTCTTCTCTTTCTTTATCAGCTCCAAGGAAGAACTTAGCACCTGCTACAGCGACCTTAGTATCTGGATGTAATGCTGCTTGCGTCATGATTTCGACGGTTCTGGAATCATCCCAGATACCTCTTCTCCATAATTCTCTGGTAAGCTTAGTAGCCCAAAGACCCTGGCTATCTCTTTGTTCAAGCAAGTTGAAAAGAAGAGCTTGGGTAGATCTGTTGATTTTCTGGTTCTTAGCACCGGTATTCACTGATTTGAGGAGAGCAATTAAAGTACTGTAAATCTGATGTCTTAACTGCTTTACGTGTTGTCCACTAGTGGAGTTGGCAGCAGAATAGGCTGTCAAAAGCGGGAAAAGGGTCTGGATTAACGACTCAGCTGTGATGATGTCCTTATTACGCAACATAGTCAAGCACTGAATGATTTTCTCTCTCAAATCCGGCGAGAGGTCCCTATGGTTGTTCAATAAGATGCTCTTCAACTCATCTGGAAAGCTAGCAGTTTCCTTTGGATAGCATGTACAGACGGCGGAGACGAACCCAATAAGATCAGCGAATTCGGTGGCCTTGTCGGCAACCGATGGGTTCATGAGGAAGATGTCTCTGAGCGACTCGTAATGCGAGTACTGCTGGAGAAATTCCTCGTGGTACGACTCGGGGTCTCTACGAACAACATTCTGGAGAAGAATGATGTTGGTAGGCAAGATAGCAGCTCTTCTCTTTTTTCCCATTTTTATCTATATTTTCTGTAAGTAGTATCACTCGATTCACAAATTCCACGAGAACAATTCCTTCTGCCTAGTTCACGTCAAACCCACAAATGTTCCACTTCTATAAAGAGATACAACTGCCATCAAGACGTATTAAATTCTTCAAATCCGAAATATTTTTTTTTTTGCTCATCGTTGCAACAGTTTGGCGATGAGCGTGCATACAGTGGGATTTTGCAATCGATGGATGTTGGGGATAGAAATGGTGATGTGGCTAGTCGTAGGGAGTGGGAGTGGAGGAGAGAGTTGGAGGAAGTTATTACGGTTGTTAATGGTTGTGGTGAGATGTGGTTAAAATTTGAGAGTTTTTGGAGGAGATTTGGGTGAAATATATCAGTGTTGTATTGAGATAAAGTCGGTTTTCGCAGTAATAGGAGGCCAATAGAGGACGATATGAGAGATCAGAAGAGATGGGGAAGAAGTTGTGAGTGGTATGACTATTGGTGTATGGACATTGGCAAAAGATAAGAGAAGGGTTGGGTGAGTTGGGTATAGGGAAATCCTTCAAATAATATTTAGGCAATTTTCTCTATGGATAATGTGTTTACAAATCTATAATGATCTATTTTGCAAGAAAATAGCATAATCTTTATAAAATACTACGAGTACTTATTTTGATGCATGCGATAAAACTCTCTTACACTAGATATTCATCCCCCAATATTAATGCAATTTAGCAAAACTTAACATCCATTAGCTTTCTACTACTAATTTACACTATATATACATTCTATCACATTAAACAGATCATCCTATTATGCCAGCTTCAGAAACTCTATCCCTACTGACTTGAATCACTCCATCGTTGTCCGTGAAAGCAAATCATCGAGCGTTCCATAGTTGATCTTTCTCGAGAATGACTTCTTTTGTAACATCATTCTGGCACTATCGGCCGCAGTTAATGGCTCTCCAGATTCATCGACCCCCATATCGGTCAAAGTGTCATTCAATCCAGGGAACTCCCTTACAACGTCTGAATCGCTTGTTTTAGCACGCTTCCTACGGTTTGTTCCAGATGTGTTTCCTGTTAATTCATCAGCTTCCTGTTTCAACCTCTTTCTCTCTTGTGCAACCATGAAGTCGTGGTTCATTCCCGTCCATATTCTTTCCTTGATAGCTACTTCGGCGTCTTCCAACTTACTCTCTAAGACAATTTCATCGTCGTCATCCAGTGTCAACTCTATCGAAGAAGAAACCTTTGACAAGATATCTAAAGTCTTGGGCAAATTCTTAACAAGATTACGAGGCTTGTCCAATCTCATTTTCTCCTCTTCATCCTCTACGTTTTTCCTCTCGGCTGGCGTAAGATACAAGGCACCCTCTAATGCAAGTTTTTTTCTATTGATGATTCTCTCCAATTCCTCTGTGATAGATTCCACGCTAACATTGCAATCTCTTAAAATTGTTTTCAACAAATTATCCTTCTCAGTTTGCTCATTTTGTGACAACCCGTCTCGTACTCCAAAACCTTTTTCAGATACGTCCATAGAGTCACCATCCTTAGTAGCATTAGATCTTTCAAATATGGCCTGCTGTTGACTTGCAGATTGCTTTATTTGTACACTTCCGGCTGAATCATTTCCTCCAGGTGTTGCATGTGTAAGTTCGTCGTTAGCAGCATATGCTCTGAATCTATTCAAGGTTGCTTCTTTATTTTCCAACTCTCGTCTTAATTTCTCTTCAAGAGCACGATTCTTCAGGAAAGAAGGTGGATCTGCCAGCGCAGTTAAGTCGGTTTCACGGAACCGCTGAATTGATAATCGACCAGATCCGGTCTTCTTAAATTCATTCAAACGTCTCTGCAAGGTTTCCTCGGCGACATGCGCAACGGCCACAATCTCTGCGTGTGTTCTTCTAAAATTGTTCATTCTAGCAGCCAATAACACACATGCACCAGCGATACCAGCAGGTCTTCTACCGGCGTGAATCCAGTCACTAGACATTCTCTGGGCCAACTTCACGGCGTCCTTCACTACCTTTGTGTTTTTCTCCTTGAAATCTAACTTCTCAGCAAAGTGCTGGATAAATATAGATGGATCTGCAAGCGGTAAGTTCATTATCAGCAATGCTTTCACCATCTTCAAGAACGTTGCTCCGAGCGAATACACCGAGATTTGAAGACGAGAACTGAAGTCTATCAACATATGGTGGGTCTTCTCCTTTCTACAGGCTACATACAAGCAAGCTGCCAACACGTTCTGTGATCTTCTACCTTGGACGAAGTTCTGAGTCAACGCCAACTTGAACCACTCACCAGCGGCGTCTGCAATATAGTCTGCGATCTTCAAGGCTCCTGCTATTCTTCTTATCTTTCTCTTACCGTTGGAGAGTGTTTGTTCTCTACTTTCCATGGCATTCTGTCTACCACCATAAGTGGCTCTTGCCTGGTCGGCTCCGACCATGGCACCTTGGACCATGGCGGCACCAGAGGACGATTCTCCGAACTGGACTTCACTAACAATGGGGTTTTCTTCTAGCACTGTACCACACCGAGAGCAAGAGATATCACCAGCGGCGGTGAACCGGTCTCGTGTGAAGTGGGTATTTTTGCAGTTCCTGCAAGCTCTTGGCTTCTGGACTCTGACACTCATTGTGGGTATTTAGGTTGTGGTGGGTATGTGGACTGTTGGTATAAAGTACAGGTGATGGTTGTATATGGGCGATGGTGTTGGCTAAAATAGTGATTTTTTGGGGGAAGAGGCAGTTCAAACTCGGTTGGTATGGTTGTACAGTGGTTTGGAGCTGTTTCTGCAGTTTCCGACTGTGTTTTTAGGAAAACTGGCGTGTTCTATTCGGTCTGCAAGTGGGGTTTCTTTGGATGTAAATAAATAGAAATAAATTTAGGCGCTAAAAAAAACGAGCAGGGAAACAAACAAACAGACGGTAGGAGGCAGGAGTTGTGGTGTAGAAATAGTGAGGATTTGAGCGTTAGGGAGGGATAGTGAGAATTAGCGAGGGTGAATTTTTAGTGGGGCAGTGAGAGAGTAGTGAGAATGAGAGAGGAAAAGAAGCAGAGGTGAGTGGTTGAGTGGAAGGTAGAGTGAGTGTAGAGTGAGTGTAGTGTGAGTGTAGAGTGAGTGTAGAGTGCAGTGTAGTGTAGAATGGTATGCCCTTGTCTGAACAGTGTGAATGTAACGAGATTAATAATAGACTCTAGTGAGTGTCGCGAAGATTACTTGCAACGGGCAGTTTACTGGGAATGCAGTGAGAGTTAACTAGTCGATGAGGAAGTGCGAGGAAAACTCACAGGGAAACTCCAGGAAGAGACTAGATGGTGAGAGAGACTGAGACACAACAACGCTTACTAGAGTGAGAAAAGAGAAGAGCGTGGCATAGAAGAGAGATAAATAGAATATATCCTACGGTAAATGTTCATGAACAAGTTTCTTGAATATATATTCACGATGTAGCATATTCCAATATCCTTTAACACAGCTTCCGATCTCCAGGAGTCTCTGAATATGAAATAACCACAACTCTGCTATTCTATGTAATCTCTCTCTTTCTTTCTCTCTCCCTATATTTACCTATTTCCCTCTCTCACTACCACTCTCTCGCTCTTTCACTCACTACCACTGCATTATCTCTTCCCCACACACCACTGAGCTTCTTCCTCACTTCTCGCTAATCACACCAGTAACCACACGACTCTCTCCCTACCCTCGCTAATCACGAGAAAAACTGTGGTTCTAAATACTGCAAATTGCAATCTCCCATTAGCATTACAGTTGACCACTCTTCTTATTCTTCTATTGCAACAACCAATAAATTAAACAACCGATCTCGACAATGACAGATATAAACGACATTGAAGACCAGGTCAAACTCTTCCGTCCACTTTCCGGGCCGTCTTCTCCAACTGGAGGCAATGTCAACAGCATCAATCGAAATGATACAATAAGTCCCGTTAATACTTCTCATATCGTTCAACGTCACCACCACAACAACCAGCCAGAAGATACCATATATGCTTCCGTATCAGAGCACCTGTCGCTAATGGGCCGTTTCCCCTACAGCTTGGTATTGAAAGTGTCTGCTTCAGAGCCTCGTGATGTGCTACAACTGGAGAGAACATGTTTAACTTTCATCCGGTTCTCTACTGCTCTCTTCTTCACGGCGCTAGGAATCATCCTTAACTTCAAGTTGGATACGTCGGGCGTGGAGGAAGCTGACCCACCTCCAGATCACGGAGGGTTCGATGCTTCGACTTATTCCATGGCAGTTTCATATATACTATTACTCCTATCATTAGTAACACTCATTCTCAGTGGAATAGACTACTTTGTGACCATCAGGAGGTATGCTAACCACAAGATACAAACATATGCATTTAACAACATATCCACTGTCGTTTGTATCACTTGTGTTATTATAACGTTGATGGCTATTAGTATCAGTTTGACGATACAAGGTTACTTAGAACAGGAATAAAGTAAAGGTTGTAGATGACCGAACAATGTATAATGACTAATGAAATATATTTCTTGAAGGATAACCACCGTTTAATTCAATTTTAAGACCCTCTCTAAGTCACAAGCCAATTAAAGGATGAAATTTATTATCTATGATATAATTCTATCTATTCAGTGTACAACGATGACGATTATATATATGCAATGACTGTAGAACTTCTTGTTGTTCTATCTAATATTTGAACTACTGGCTAATCACTCTTACTTTTCTTACTCTTCTTGCTCTTCTTCTCTTTCTTATCATTCTTCTCGTGGAAGGTCTCAATGCCATGCTTTCTCTTATTGATTTTTCTCTTTTCACCGAACCCTTCTCTGTCCATGTCCATCAAAGATTCTCTCTTTGCTATACTTGTCTCAGACAATGAGTCCTTGATCACATCGTCATCTTCTATGCCTTCTAACAAGTCCATCTTCTTGTTAATTCTCTCTTCAATAGACTGGATTCTGTCAACATCTTTCTCCGCAATGATCGAAATAGCATCACCTTTTCTTCCAGCTCTAGCAGTTCTACCAACTCTGTGGATGAAATCATCTGGATCTGATGGGATATCGAAGTTAATGACCAACTCAACGGTAGGAATATCCAAACCTCTAGAAGCAACATCAGTAGCAATCAATATTCTGGCAGCACCGGCCTTGAAACGATGTAAGGAATTGGTTCTCTCGCCTTGAGGCATCTCCGAATGCAAGGAAGCTACTCTGAACTCCAACTTTCTGAGTGTTCTTCGTAACACTTCTGCAGTGTAGGTTCTATTCACGAATATGACGGCTGTAGATTTCTCATATTGAGGAAGACGAAGAATGCTATTCAAATAAGCCTCCTTGACGTATGATGGTACGAATACATAGTTTATGGTTAAAGTTGAAGGAATAGCGACTTGATCCACTGTTTCTACTTCATGCAAGAAAACTGGTGGCTTTCCCTTGGTTTGTGGTTTATCTTTCAATGCTCTTACGGCGTCTGTGACAGTAGCTGTGAAAAGGCAAGTTTGCCTCTTTTCAGAAGATGGTAAAGCACTGAAGCATCTCTCCAAGTCTCCTCCGAAACTGTTACTCAATAATCTATCGGCTTCATCTAAGACCAAGTACTTGACTCTTCTCAACCCCGAAATCGTATCTTCTCCACTGTTCAAGATGTGATCTGCCAAACGACCGGGCGTGGCAATGACGAAGTGGGGCTTTTTCTGGAGCTCAAGTGTCTGCTTTACAAAATCTTCTCCTCCCACAACAACACATATCTTGATATTCATAGATGCACCCAAAGCTGCGAATTGTTCGGCAATTTGCAACGCCAATTCTCTGGTAGGAGTAAGGATCAAACCGAAGATACCAAAAGGGTCTTTGGACCACTGGGTAAGCATAGGAGCTGCAAAAGCAATAGTTTTACCACTACCCGTTTTGGCTCCTCCAATGCAATCATGGCCGGCAAGTATCTTTGGTATGCAGCCTGATTGAATAGCAGTAGGGCTATGAATTTTCATGGCTGAAAGGGCCTCTGAGAGCCATTTTGCTACTCCAAGATCTTCAAAAGACATTATGCGCTACTAAACTAGTATTACGACCTTCAAATAACAAGATACACGCTTACAATATCGCCTTATACTGGATGAACCCCAGTGGTTTCCTCATACTTTTAAGATGCTCTTCGCAATTTTTTTAGACCGATATGATTTCGGTTTCGATGTTTTCACGTGACACGGTCGGAACTCAGCAGCAGCAGCATTAGTTTTTTAAGAAGAGAAGAGAAGGTATTGAATGGTGGTGAATTATAGGTAATTATCGATAGTAAAGGGTGAAAAATCATGATAAGGTTGGTTAGATGGAAGCGGCCAGTGGTGCCGACTTTTTTGAAGCCACAAGTTGTGGCAAGAAGGCCGTTTTCAGGGAGTATGATTGCTGCTAAAGAGAGTTATTCAGACTTAGACCGAGAATTCGATCCAGACCAGGAATACGAAGACTTTTTAAGTAACGAAGAAGACATCGAAGAGGGAAGTATGTACCCAAAGATAGCTTTCAAGTTACGAGTCGACGAAAAATTGACACCAGAAGATCCTGATAAAGTGAGGCATGTGAAAGACGCCAATACTGTGGTGAAGTATGAGGATGGAGGCATAGACCAATTCGGGCTCAATCCTCGATTGATGTCCCTCACCGACTACTTCTCGGGAAACTTACACCATACCCATCATGTGTTCTACAATACAAACAACACGTTGGCACGTCAGGGAAAGAAGACAGAAAATCGTACTTTTATCGACTTGAAGGTCATTAGAGTAACCACAGGAAGAGGAGGTAACGGTTGTGCCGCTTTCTTCAGAGATGCAAACCGTCCTTCAGGTCCTCCCGATGGAGGAGATGGTGGAGACGGAGGAGATGTTTACGTCAGTGTTGTTGACAAGAATATGAGTTCATTGCATAAAGTGAAAAGAAACTACGAGGCAAAAGGTGGAACTCAAGGTAAAGGTAGTCAGTTGGATGGTAAAAGTGGAGACGATGTCGTTATTGAGATTCCAGTAGGTACGACCATCAGGTGGATTCCAGATCCAATAATGCTCAAAAGGTATTTAAGACAAAGAGAAGGAAGAGACTTGGATGATATCAAAATGGAAGTGAAATGTGACGAGTACGACAACATCCAATTGGTCAGACCAGGGTACGAGCCAGGTAGTGGATGGCTGTACAAAGAAGGAGACGAAGAATACTATCACAGTCGTCCATATTTCCAAGAATTAAACAAAAAGGTCGCAGAATATGACCACGAAATCATTCGAGAAGAGTTGAAACATGATAAATTCCCTTTACTCGGCATTGACTTCAATAGAACTACTTCCAAGCCCATCCTTTTGTTGAAGGGTGGCAGAGGAGGTATGGGTAATATGCATTTTTTAACCAAGGACATTCGTAACCCAAACTTTAGTAAAAAGGGTAGAGAGGGGATCCAAGCACATTTCTTATTAGAATTGAAGTTGATCGCCGATCTTGGGTTGGTTGGGTTGCCAAATGCTGGTAAGTCTACATTGCTACGTGCGATTTCTCGAGCACGACCAAGAGTTGGGCATTGGGAGTTCACTACATTACAGCCCACGGTAGGCACTATTTTCACTACAATTGACAAAGACCCGTTCACAGTGGCCGATATTCCCGGTATTATCAAGGGAGCCCTGGAGAACAAGGGCATGGGTCTTGACTTTTTGCGTCATATTGAGAGATCAGGAGGGTTAGTGTTTGTCGTTTCACTCGAGTCCGAAAACCCTGTGGCTGACCTAGAAACGTTGTTAACCGAGGTTGGAGCCAAGAGAATGAAAGACAAGGAAATCCTAGTTGTGGCTACGAAGGCTGATTTAAGCGAAGACGGAGCAAACTACCAGGTACTCCGAGACTTCGTGGAGGGTAATAAATGGAAAATCGTTCCTGTTTGTGCCATGAAGGGCCAGAATGTGGAGCGTTGCATCAAGTTGATGAGCGAGATTGCCTACGCCACATAGAGATCACTAAGGGCTTCCAAAAAGGGACATAGCAAGACATCCAACAGCTTTTTCGGATTTTGCGGCATGGAACCCTTCCAGAACAACAGCAACTTTAACTTGGTTTCTTGCCCGTCACTAGCCGCATCAAGCCATAACAATTATAATTATAATTATTGCTGTGTTTCAGAGTTGCGGACTCCTTCTTCTCTGGTATATTGCTCCCCACCCCAATGAGCTAATGAACTGTACATATTTGTCACCATCCATACATACGCTACGGCATGCTATCTTCATGTATATATCGGTATAGAGTTTCACGCCAATAATATTATACAATGGCACTAGATAATCTCGTAACAATTATGCCGAAATCCCGGTCAGCTACCCCAGAGTGACCGATTTCAAGATCCCTGATAAGGGACCACTGTAACCATCCACTGTTATCTGGAATAATGTGCATTGTATCTCCATGGAGTGTATCCATCGTCCGTTCACCACTTGGTGATCACGGTTATTATGGCCAGGCCTGTATGGTGGACGTAGGTGTGAGATTCTCACTGGAGTTAAAATTCTACACGCAGGTTTCGATGTTTCTAACCATGCAGTTTAGTCTTCTGATGCAGCCGGAGATGGTGGAAGTGAAATGGATGCCAGAGAAAGGTTTAGGGGTAGTTTCAGACCAACGGTGATGCAGCGAGTGGACGTTGCTCATGTGTGGTTTGGAGAATCCAAGATATCACCAGAAACGGAAAAGGATACTAAACTCGACACTTGTAGATTGCGTAAACCAGAACTCTGGCGTTCGTGGCGATGGGCATCGCGGGTTCTCCAGAATCCAAAAACTTTTTGGTTCAGCGAAAAAGCACATATCCATCGATGATCCCTGTAGTAAACGTATATGCCGATGAATCGCCAAATGTCGAAATTTGTATGAACTAGATATGTGCCTTCATGTCTATAATGAATTAGCACTTAAAACTATCGCGGATCGCCAAGCTAACTATATGGAGGCTTGTGGGCCCCGTCTAACACATCAGGCACCGTTCCTGCTCTCGTCATTGAAGTCGACGGAAAAGTGAACATAACCACCTGCAACTATGCTCAGAGTCTATTGTCTCTCACCAACTTATTGTGGTCTGGCCTCTACATACAGACATCACACTAAGCGTGTGGAACGCGCTTTGTAAGCGCAATAGCAAAGCCAATGCATTACCACCGAAGAGCCCGGTCCGATGATTGCATTTGGAATTGTAATTTTGGGCTGTTTTAGATAAGCACGTCCGCTTTGCAGGCACAGTCCTCGACCACAAGTATATTTTGACCGTTCTCTGCCTAAGCGGAAAAAGGACATCGTCATCAGCCCAACTGCCTTTGGTTGCTAACCCTGTCTTTGTTGCCATCTTGACTCATCCACCTTGCAGTTCCTTGTACTAATTAGTTCACTAGCCTGATCAACTTCTGTGCCGGTGCTATCTGCAACCAACATCTCCAAGCAATAATATGATTATGATACAGTCTATAAACCATAGTGAAACTCTATTTTGTAATTGCCCTTGAAATACTACTGCATATGTACTATAAACTGTATACAAGTACGTGTAGAATATTCAGTCAAATGCACGATGTTGTACACAGGCGGTCATCCTAAGGCGGGTGTGCAAGAAAGAGCACTATTTGCCCCATCAGTGCATGCGTCCCAAAAGTTTACGGGCGACGACACCAAAAAATATTTTTTACCGCCAAATCAACAATTTTCACAGCAAACAACGAAAGCAATAAAGGTTAATATATAATGACAGGTTTCGCCAAATTTAAGATGGTATAGGAAGTAGCGAAAGTTAGGATATACCGACTATTGATAGCAAAATCTTCCAATTCGTAATATTTTTACTTTTGCATCCATTATTTATGCCTTGTACTCTGTGAATTAGTATAATAACAACTACATCTTCCAAGACATAGAGCAAGACACCTAAAACATATGAGTCAAGTCACAACAATTGAAACGTTGCAGCCGATGATGTCCAAGACTTTTCTTTCGCAAGAATCTCTTGCTATTCCACCATCCATTCCCACAAATGCGGCGCCCCTCTCTCCCGCATCTACTGCCTCTTCTATATCATCCAACTATACTACAAGCATAACTACTTCTGGCGAGGACTACTTCTCGCTCAAACCTAAGTTATCTGTAACTATTTCAAGAGATTTCAGCTCTAAAAGATCAAGAAAGAATAGCACAAATGACCCTAAGCCAGTCTTATCATCACCTTTAGACTACTCTACAAATAGTGACATGGATGAGGAGGACGAATTCGAGGACGACTCAAGTCTCGACTTAGCCATCCGAAACCACCGCCTTGATATGGAGCCAGAATACTCGCCATCAACTCCATACATAGACACTCCAACTGCCATAATTGATAAAAGCATATTGTCACGCTCACCAGCAAATGAATCAATTGACATTAGCCTAATCATCAAGAAAAATTTATCAAACTTCACATCATACAACTTTCTCATTGTCGATGACAACCTAATCAATATCAAGATTCTTGAAAGAGTTTTGATGAAGTTGTACCCTAATTGTGCCATTAAAAAATTGGTTGACCCAACGAAGGTCGCCAATATTGTACAAACACATCGATTTGATGTTGTATTCTTCGACATTGAGATGCCCCAAATTACCGGGGTGGAATTATCCCAGAACATGAGAAGACAGAGTAAATTCGATCTGGTTGGCATTATTGCTGTCACCACCAGAAGTTTGCCTGAAGACTTACTGATCTACAACTCTGTTGGTATTGACTACACCTTCAGTAAGCCATTGACTTACAACTACGACTACATGATGGACCGTATTGACGGTGTCATCCACACCAGACTGCTGGCCAGAGCATTTTAGAGCATCATCCAATAGGGAACTTTCCACTATTGGAATTTTTTAATTCTTGATTACGATTATTATTTCCAAGAGCATCGGTATTTCCCAGGGATCACAATCTGGTATATCGAATGTTATTTTTCACTATTCATTTCCACATAAGAACATTATGTTCACACTATTTATTACGGGTATACTGGGTAAAATCAAGGGGGTTTGCGGGTGCATTCTCTCGGTTTGATGTGTTAGCTGACCGAAATACACTATATAATATTATGTTGAGTAAAGATTATAACTCAGCAGGGCGGGGAGGTTCCATTCTCGTGGGGCTAATCATTTCGTCAAAAGGGCTATACTTGCTCTCTTATGAATACATCAACTAACGACTATCACATAGACAATAACTGTAGTGTAACCATCGTAATGACTACAACAATCCACTAATCCTTTTAATGTAGATGCTATTGTATTTAGTCCTGTAGCTATCATATATTTTCTACACGGACGCCTGCAAATTTTATGAGCTTCAGTATTACATGCCTAAGGCAAAAACCCAGATGCGCCCTGACTGCGGGTTGGTCCTACTTCCGGATACATTGTCATCACGACAGGCGAGAATGTGGTGGTGATTTGAGGGGAGTAGATCGATGCCACCTGGATGGAAAGCTGCCTTCTCGCTTGATCCTCTTCTCAACAATGGGATTGGAGTTACCAACAGACACAAAGTCTTGCGACCTCAGCATGCAAGGGATTGCCAGAACTAGAACTGACCTGGATATATTCCAACGTGGGACTGCGAGATCGTTCGAATCCAGAAATAGTGGGACACTCAATTTAACTTTGACTGGAGGCAAACCCTTAGTGGTCGTTCTCTGGTGCCGCCACGAGACAAAACATGCAATGTTTCCTAGGAATGGTTCACGCGTAGCTATCTCGAACACCCAACCGTTGCTGCCACAAGGCGGGCCTTGATGAATCATGCGCAGCCTAGTGCCTCTTTTAGATTGTTCCACTTCACACATAGTACTGTGCAGTTCTCTCTCCCATTGTTGTTTGAGGGGCGACCGCCTCTGGGAGTCTTCCCTACAAAAGTTGTCAAAATGCAGAATGCACTGAACTAGGCAAACGTATAGTCTCTCTCCCTAGAGTTACCGATCATTCCTGCGTTCTTAAGGAGAAAATGGAAATAGGACACTCAGATTTTTCTTTTTTCATGGACTTTGAAATAATATTCACTCTTGATCGGCTCGCATTTTTGCGGTTATGTTTAGCCCATCGTTTGGTACCCGGTCTCGACTTCTGGTTTGTGTTCAAGTTCGAATCCGAAAATTCTCAATATCTGCATCACTTTGGCATTCATCTGGCCGTACCTGGGACTACTTGCAACAAGTCTCATCCCTCTTACATTTGGCTTTTTCTCGCCGAATAGTGGCACCAAATAAGTTAAGAGAATGGACACGCCATAACTGTCCTCGTCCTTTCTAAGCAATCTCTCTGATAATGCCGTTTTCTAACTAACTTAACCCATTCAAAATTAACAAGACATGGCAATACAACGATCTAGATTATCTACATAGAAACTATCCGGTTTTGTATCAGTAAGTCGTAAGGCCCATACCGCATTTTATTTTTTTTAAAGGATCGATCTTTATTACTATCTAGCTATTTCAAAGAGGAGATAGAGAGAGAATAACAAAGACAAGGTGGCAATGATTTGTACAGAGAGAAACCGAAAGGTAAAAACTCTCTGCCAAATACCTTAGGGCATTCAGCTCATCTTAAAGATGAGAGTGGAGGTGATTGTTTAAAATGTGAAGTTGAAGTAAGATACCCAGGTGTTGAACTCAGTGTCGGTTAAGCGAGTGTTAACCGC
>JAJMAO010000169.1:0-28574 GCA_030572575.1 Scheffersomyces insectosa
TTTACGAATGATTTCTACTTTACGTCAATTCATTATTCATTTTCCAACTTTCAATGTATACAGATTGCGAATACTTTATCTGTGAGAGCCCCATAATAAGAAATTGTGAACGAATGAATGAGCAGCCACTTCGTGCTAACTTTGTCATTTGTTGGCGCCATAATTTGTATTCTTCAGAACCTTTTTCTTCAAAGGCAAACGTATTCTTTGGCAACAGTAAGGTAGTTTTCAGCAACTAGAAAATGTAAACTCCAAGAGTCTCTGTGCGCCTTAATTTGTATGACTTCGGCGCCAGCTTAAATCCTTAGTGAACGAATTATTGTTAAGGGGGGTGCGAATTTTGGTTGGAAAATACTGTATTTTATAGCTGTTTAGCAGGCCAGATTTAGTTAGCGTAAGGCTCTACCTAATTCAGCACAGGTAGTCAGTTGTTGTAAATAAGCGATTTGGAGCGGCCAGCGGCGTTTCGTACCACCCGCAGTCCCCTCCAGTACCTGTCATCCTCTCAGTTCTCGTACAGCCACCCCGTCATCCGCCTTCAGTCCCTCTCTCAGTGTCTGTTTCCATCCCATCGATTACATAAGCCGTATACATTTGCCATAACACCGGGCTCCGAACCAAGAACTTATACAGGCTTCAGACAGAGAATCATCAGAATCCATAATACCTTTTACTTGCTAGCAGTTGCTTCGGATCCAGATTCTAGTATCGTTTGCTTCTTCCAGGTTTAGATACCGTTTGAGCAATACAAACCACCGACTTCCAGCACTCATATACTACCACTGCTCGTACTGCCGTGGTATCTTATTAGTTCCTCAGTATTAGTTAGCAGTTACTAATTACTAAGACCGTCAAAAGCGACTGCAACACCACCCATTATTAACCGTCCATACCACCACCGTTTGTTTGATATACCACATGTGTTCGTCCAGCAGCCTCTAAACAGGGCCGCTGCGTATCCAACTGAACAGTAGTCGACTAATAGAGAACGCATCTTACTCGTGTCTTCTCATATTACATCATTGTTATTACTAGTACCACCAGGACCATCGTACCACCCAAAACTTCCTCCCGTGTCTGTGGCTTTAGCTGTCTCTT
Source organism: Scheffersomyces insectosa (assembly GCA_030572575.1). NCBI lineage: Eukaryota > Fungi > Ascomycota > Pichiomycetes > Serinales > Debaryomycetaceae > Scheffersomyces > Scheffersomyces insectosa. The sequence goes on from JAJMAO010000169.1 coordinate 1,099, forward strand.
GCCAGAAAGCATACCACAACAGCCGACACCAACCATAATACTCCACTCATATAAGTCGCCTTTTTTGCTATTCAGTCTTCATATAGTTACCCATTCACATCTACTTTTACCATGTTAGGACGACTCTTCAAGCAGCAACCATCAAATAGCCTTCACAACCATCACCATCATCTGGCTGCAACACACAGCAACACATCCGTAAGTCCTTCCCCCGCAATATCATCGTTCGAAGACTCGTATGCAAGGGAAATCCTCTACGGAACCCATAATGCTAACCAGTTAAAACCATACCTGTTCAACAATAAGTTATTCAGAATCGTGATTTCCCAGGATGGAGGCAGTTTAAGAAGTAAGCAAGTCCTTTATGACTCAGCTTATGAAGCCAGCTTGCCTTCCTCGGGAAATCCTGTGACTTCCCCTTCATCAACGACTTCATTCCATCCCACAGCTAACACAAATAACTGTAATATCAAGCCAATGTTCCGTTCCAAGAACATGGTCACTTCCAAAATATACCACAACTCCAGTGACATAAATGACTACATGTTTGGATGTGGCTTGCCAACAAATGAGATTAACTGTGCTACAAAGGTTCATGTCCTTCCAGTGCTAACGAATTCCATTTGTGGTCCTTATAATGCCGTTTTGATCACTCGGTTATTCTCTATCAGTGACTTTGAGAGTATTGAGTGTATTCTTGACACAGATAACTCATGTGAATCGTCATGGTCTCCGACTCCGACTTCACCGATAGGAATGCCAACTATTAAGAAATACCAATTTGCCAAGAGCAATACTAACCTTTCAAACCCTAATAAGAACAACGTCAACAGTAGATTCGCAATAGGTGTTGTGATACCGATAGAAAGTGCAAATGACCTCAATGACGTTGTATTCAATAACTGGGACGAGATCTCACATTTCATGGTGCTAGCACAGAAATTAGTATTCAAGAAGTTAATCCATCATCTCAACAACTACTCATCATATGATCAGGACAACAGCTTGACTTCTTGCCCTTATTTGATAAACAAGAGAATCCAGTTCCCTAATTATATTATTCAACCTGATCATGAAATTGTAGCACAATTATACAAGTTGATTAAGCTAGTTCATTACAACTCGAATATCCCGAAGTTGATCAACTCGAATTATCTCATAAAGTCCGCACTCATGGACGATAACTCGCAGTTTAATTATATGCTTTTGAATTGGGTCTTGGAGATCTTGAACTGGTTAGAATTTAAGGATGGAAAGTCGATGGTTAATAATAACTATTCTTACAACTCCTCGTTTCATTATAATTACCTTTCCCACTCCCTGTCGAACACCGATCTTCCGGGGATGAACAATTCTATGACCTCACTGAATGGTATGGGAAACAGTAACAACTCAAACTGTACCTTCTTGGCAAGTTTGATTGCGTTGCTCTTACCACTTCGCAGACTGTTGGCCGTGAAGCCATTCCACAATGTGACTAACACCAAGAACAGAGAGATAACAAGAGTTGTTATTATGACAGGGAACCCTGTTGTGGCTAAAAAGCTCATTTTCATCATAAATGGCTTGATACCGGAAATAGATAACGGTCTTACATGCTACGAGAAGAACAGCTTGAGCTCAAGTGGAAGTAGCAACAGTAGTAGAATTAATGACTATCAGACCACTTCTGACGAAATTATGGGTTCGGCTATTGAAGAAGGCGTAGAAGATGATACCTCGAGCAAGTTCTCATCAACAGATGACTTACCTTCTGCAACCAACCAGAACCTGAATTTCTCTCTGCCTTCACCTACTCATCAATCTGTTTCCCCCAAGAAAGTATCTCCCTTTCTGATTCAAAATCCGAACTCTCCAAAGAAATCATCACCTTTACAAAGTAACACATTACCTGTTTCCAGCCATCCAATACCAATCAAACCAAGTGCAGTGTCTACTTCCCTTTGCTCTTCTGATAACTCGCTTTCTGGATCCACCCCTTCGGTCAAAGGTTGGGAGATTCCATGTAAGTCAGCAGCAAGCACAACTACGACTACACCTAATAAGCACGTGGAAGCAGGTACGAAGGGCATTCCTATTGCGACTGCAGCTATGGCCACTACGTCAGCCATTGACACTGAAAGCCACCTTCGCAATTCCTCACTTTCGAAGAACTCATCTATGGCATATCTTTCATCATCATTGAACCTGTCTTCATCCGCTTCGTCCTATTCAAATTATTCCTTGTCAAAGATTGGAGGCAGCTTCATGGAGAAATGGAAGAATTCTTTCAGTAACTCTTATACTAACAATTCTGTCCATTCTAACCAATTTGCTAACTCCTTGAATCACAATTTTGGTAACGGGGAGGGAAGCGAATATGTTCCGCCACCAAACTATGGCTCGTTGTCAAAAAGAAACTCCATCCAGTCTTTGAGAACGCCTTCACCGGCTATAGAGTATGAGGATTTCTCATGGCAGACTACCGTTCCAATGTCGCTATCCCATAGTAACAGTACAAATGCTATAAACTCTCAACAGACAACAATATTTGGAACCCCTACAAAGTTGTCTCGTACGCAATCGATGTATGATCTTTACAATATGAACAACGGAGGAAACAAAGTGATGAATGAAGAGAGTTATAGCGATGGACCTGCAAATATTTCTAATCCAGACAGCAATCGCTCAATTTCAATTAAAAGAGCGAAGACTCTGGTGTATTCGCCGTTGATAGATGACAACTTGGTCAAGAATATCACAGAACATAACAAAGGTGTCGTAAAACTGAAGTGTGCTGAGATTATGAAGTTAAAAATCTCGCAGAGAAATGTTCAAGATGGTATCTTGGAAGTTTTCCCGATTGTTAGCCAGAAGTCCAAGAATGATCATTACATCGATATTGATGAAGCAGATAGCTTTGTTAATGACCAGAGCACAATCACTTCAAGGCCAGGAGAAGAGGATGCAAGCCGCAAGTCGCAGAAGTCTGAAGACGAGTTTAATCACTACTCATTGAATTCATCCTTCAGCCCTGTTTTTAAACACAAAGCCCAATTACCCAATGTTGCATTCACAGACGAATTCAGACCAGAGTTTAATATCCAGTCATGTCCCGTTAATCCTAAGTTAGAGACTCAAGTCATCACCAGTATGAAAAATGACTTGAGGTTTTATCAGAATAATTTCAACTACGAATCCATTACATCCAGAACAGTGTTTATTAGTTTGAGGGCGAGAGAAATCAAAGTACTTGAGATGAGCTATTCCAATGACCAGGTATCTCCTCAGAACTCCACCGCGACGACGCCGTCAAACAACCTGATCGGCACATCTCCATCAGACTCGTATTTCCCTGATGCTAACCATTTGAACGGACACAGAAACTCCATTACCTCCACTAATAGTAGCACTAACAATTATAAGACGATCATTAAAAAGGTATTCACACCAGGTAAGAGCTTTAGTAACCAGGATTTGATCAAGAAGGTTGATGACACATTTGACGATATCACCCAGCTATTCGCCCAGCAACAGAACAAGAACAGACAACAGACAACTAAGTCAAACGACAATAGTTACGAAGGAAACGATTTCAACAAGAGATTAGCAAGACTTGTATTGACCTTGGTCAACTAGTCTCAGCTACAACATATTTATTCGAACTTATTTATTTATTAGAATGTGATACACCCATATTTAACTAGATAGTTCATTTTGAAAGGCGGGGGTGTTCTAATTAATTTAATGTACAATACGGCCATGTAGCCTGATTCGCATATATTTAGTAGCTACTTGCAACGGTTGCTATAATATTCAACAAATGAAATCATTCAGCAACTATTACAATCTTCGCTACAATCTAGATCAAGTAATTTCAATGGTAATTATGTAATTCATAAGAATAAACATCAGAGAATTCAACTAAAATAAAGAGTGCCTTGTGAAAGGGGTCGTGGCATAAAAAGTTTGGTGACAATAGTAAATACAACTAGCTAAAAAAATACGATGACAATGACGATGAGGTGATAGAACATGTATGGAATTATAGGCAGAGACTTCGACATAAATTTATTGACTCTTGTCCCGAACGTGGATAACGAGGTAACGTTGGATGGAGTGTAGACTGCAAAAAAAGGTCTATGAGACGCTGAATCATGAAGTTGAAAGATCCTTAATAATCGGCGTGGGTAATGACGGAAACTGAATTACAAGTTTGTCTTTTTGACAAATAAAAAAGGCGTTGAGCATTAAGTATTAAACCCAAAACGAATGATGGCTCAACCAGATTTTTACAATGTTTGTTTATATGCGTCATTCGGTACTAATTCTTTGGCTCCTCGATGGACAAGAACTTGTATTTCTTCTTCGTGATATCCCATAAGTCGTTCAATGCAGCATCATCCACGAACCAAGAGACTCTTCCAGCAGCTCCTTCATTCACAATGGAACTAGGTAAGCCTTTCTCTGGTCTCTCCATAATAATTCTTATAATAGGAGCCTTTGTTAAACCCTCCACTACGAACGTCACTCTCGCAGCATGACAAATGACGGGTATAGAAAGAGTGATTCTATTTTCAGGTCCGGAAGGTGCTTTCGACACAGGCAAGCACCAGGCCAACTTCTCTCGCAATTGTTCTCCGTGGTTAGGGAACAATGATGCGATATGTCCATCGGGAGCGCAACCTAAGAGTAGAAGGTCAAACATAGGCAATTTCACAGAGTCTTTACGAGCAAAGTTGTTGATAAGCACTTTTTCGTAAGCATCAGCACATTCTTGTGGATCGTCAATCAACGACTCATCTATGTGGAAGATACGGGGTTTATTTTCTGACTTGATTTGGTCGAAAATTTCCCTCTTGGCTTGACCGTAATTGGAATCTGGAGATTCAAACGGTACCAATCTCTCATCGGCAAAGTAGATATCCCATTTGTCCCATTCAATGACGTCTTCTCTTGGCAATAAACCTTGGTTCAAGATCTTAATGAATGAACCACCTGATATGGCGATTTTGAACCGCACTTCTGCCTTTTTCTTCTTCTCTTTCTTGATTTTGCCGTTTCCATTGCTGTTAGGATTAGGACTTCCCAATTGCACTTGTGATTGGTCATTGCTACCGGGGAGATTGACGCCGCTCTGGCCATTTGACTGGTTGATGGAAACTGTCAGCGAAGAGCTCAACAAATTGGGTCTCTTCAAGCGGTCTTGCTTGATTAATTCGATTTGTGCTGCATCAAGCGTGTTGTACAACGTTTGGTTCTGGGCCGTTATGATGTGGTCCGCAACGGCTTCTGCAACGCCTAGGAACTCGGGGAACGAGTATATCAAAGGGACAGTGGTGGTCATGGCGATGGGGCTAGTGAGGAACTGTGATTCGATCCCAAGAGCTAGAGAAAGACCTGGATTTTTGGTTTGTGGTTATCTCAGCACTGAAGTGGTGGTGGAGATATCCGAGCAGTAGAAGTTCTTACGACGACTAGACAACGTCCAAGCAAACAGGTGAAAGAAATGGTGCGAATTTCACGAAAAAAGGACCACGGGAAACGTATTGACGGCGAGAACGTATATCTGCAAATCAATCAGCACAAAGGTAACTTTGGTGCAAACTCTATCAAGCAATAGTTGTGTTCGAAACAAGGGTTGTAAAGAAAAGAGAGATTAACACAATTTTTTTCTGGCGCTTTGGATTTGGGCGGCGTTGTCTGCAGGTGGCGGCAGTGAGCTGGTGAGTGTGTGGAGGTGGAGGAAGGATTCACACGATAGACAGTGGGAGGTGTTTTGGGAGCGGTGGCAGAGGTGTGAGTGGAGTTCCGAAGTGTAGGGTTAGAAATGGGCCAAAATGGCGAATCTGACAGGAAAATTCGGGGTGTGGTGTGGTTTGGATGGTGTTTGTTGCTGACGTAGATAGTCTAGATTGGGCACCAGGAAGTGAGAGCCGGAGGGTCTGGTGAGTAGAAGCCAATCTGGGCGTAATCAGGGAGTGCAGAAAACTCGAAATACGCCGGAAATTAGCAAGCGTGGACGGGGAAGCGTAGAGAACGATAGCAAGACAAGAAATGGAATTGAAGCCGTGGACGAGGTGGTTTATGTCCCAGGGCTATTCTTATTGCGGCACAGAAGGCGGAGGAATAACTTGCTGGGTTTAGTATCCCTGAGTTTATGGTCAGGAGAAAATTCGGCACCAGGCACAAGTGGAACTTCCTTTCGCCGGGTTTATTGTTCTTCCAGCCAGATGTGTAATCTCCTGCTGCCTAGTTCTTCCAATTGATCTGATGGGCTAACTGCAGTCCGGCAAGACTTCTTAATCAGAGCAGTTATTAAGGCAATAGATTAGAACCAGTGGGGCGTGCGCGGTACGGGAACAAACAAATAAAATATGGTAAGATAGGGAACCGATAAGTCACGTGCGTGTTAATTCAGAATGGGCCGCTTATTAGTGGAGGAAATGGAGTTCAGGAGTCAGGGAAGCAACGAGATGAAATTTCCAGATCGCTGGAGAGTTGTTACGGTGACGAGAGCATGTAGAAGCAGGGGTTTTCATGAATCCAGCCATGACTTACTATTTATACTTCGAAGGTTGTCACAAGTCCGGCACGTTGCGGCTCACAAAAGGGATTCGAAAAGGTTAAAACCGGTCGCAATTTCTAGTTCTAGAAGGTTCCAGTTTTCCTGTGCTTCTTTGAATTGTGAGGTTAAGGTGGATGTAGAAATGAGAAACGAGTAGCCGCGAGTACCATGCTAGCATGGAATCCTGTAAACAGGTATAGATAGTCTGTTTTTGAGCTCCGGGATCAAGTGAATCAGATTATCAGCGATTACAAATTGCTGACTGATAAGACTAGGTCACGAAGTATGACTGTAGTGCGATCGGGAGTCTAGGCAATTTTTGCATCCAAGGAGCCACAAGAAATGCGAATTTCAGTTCAAGCAAATATCGCTAAGAATGTTCTGAAATATGGTAAAAAGGGGAGGATAATGATATATTTCGCCTATGTCACAAGAAACCAAACAGTTCAATTGACTTCAGGAGGGAAGACCGGCAGAAGATTGCGGCCAAACGGATAGTCCCACAAGGATCCCGATGGTAAGAAGATTCCAGAGAGAGAGGCTTGAGCAGCATTACTCTAGCTTAAAATTTCAGCGTAGTCCCAGACGTATATCTTCTTTTTTATTACCCAAAGTTACAAATCCAATATCCATAAGCAGCAATTGCTCTGTCGCATTCTGTTGTATTTCTCATTTTCGACATAACTTCCGACACACAGGAACCGATTCAAAATCCCCGCGCAATTATAATGTTAAGAATATCAAGTGGCGATACTACGTTATACACTTCATTGAGATATACTTTCATTAATACTGTTGATTGTTATCCTTCGGCAGTCAAAACAAGACAATTGACTCAAATAATTGGCTGGTACTCATAAACCAAGTTTCAGAGCCTAAATATATCTAGCTGCTAAGATGACTATAACCAATTATTTCGAGTTGACATCATCGCTCATCTATAACTTCGTCGGCTCATTGTATCCTACAGGGAACCAATACGACCAAGAAGTGGCTACTTCTATCCAAAAGTTGAACCAGTACAACTTAATTGATAAGCAGAATAACGACAAAGTTATTCTTGTGACCAACATATCGGAATTGAGTGCAAAGACTGTCCTCATCAACTTGATTTATGACAACAATGAGTCGCAAAACAAGACCATTGACAACTTATTAATCGACTGGAACGATAAAGATCTTACGGATCACCCAGTGAGTTTCCCTATCGGAGAATTGAACTTACCCAACGACTTGATTCAAGCGTTTAATAGAAAAGTCAAGTCGTTGGCTGTTTATTCCAAGCTCGACGCTTATTTCTCCAAGGAGTGTTCCAGACTTAGTGAGCTCTCGGCAGTCCCAGAACGCCCACACTCACACCCCGACCCATTAAAAAATGAGGCAGATTTATTAGATTCGACTTTACCAAAAAGTTCGTACATCTCAGATCCGCCAGTCTCTAACCGTCCCAATGACATGCCAGGCTTCGAGGACGAGTTAGAAATCAGAGGTTCAGCAGCTAGGCCACTGCAGTTTCCGGCAGGACGTCCCATTATCGGTGACGGTGATTTGAACCCCCCAGGCCTTCCAAGACACCCAGAAATGAAACCCTACATCGACCCTCTTAGAAGTGGTAACAGCGGCGATGGAGGCATGTATCCTTCAGCTGACCACCCCCTATTCGGTGGTAGACAAGAGGGAGGTAATACTTCTAGATTGGGCGTTCCTCCTGGAGCAAGATTCGATGACCCTTACGGCGAAGATAATCTTGATGCTCTTGGAAGTGGTTTGCCAGGAAATTTGAGAGGTGGAGGGTTTGGCAATGGCGGGAATAGTGGAGGCAACTTCCCAGGCTTTGGAGGTTCCAGTAGCGGGTTCCCATTTTAGTATGGTAGAACGTAAAATGTATATTACACAAAGGTAGTAATGTTTAGGACGTAATCCACTCGAATTGTCTATTTTTGACAGGCTAAAGAAACGTCTGTGTGAATGCACATGGAAACCCCGTAAAATCACTAAACGATATCTAGAAGCATTGTCTATCGATTATTTTCATAGAGATAATGTAGCATCCCGCACTAATAGATGTTACCCCAATAATGGGTCGACTGTTTACGTTTTCTTGTCGTCAGAGTTCATACTGCTTTGGAGATTGGCAGTTGGTCGGACTTCTACGTTTCATATTGCCGAACAAGGGAACTGTCAAATGTCGGTCTCCCAAAACAATCGAAATACTTCTTGGCCCCGCATCTATAGTCATAGAAGACTAAGTTTTAATCAGTATCTTCACCATTTCACTTAATGCAGAAATGGTAATTCCCCATTTAGACTTCGAGAGACAATGGTGAAGCTGCCGACGTCAGATTAAATCAAAATACATAAATTCCCTTTATGTTGTAAAGCTTGGAACGGTAAATGTAATAATGGACTGCAAAATCAACTTTGCCTAATTAGGAAGTATCATTAAAAATTTCCATGCACGATCATGCAACTAATTTGGACACTTTCCTAATTAGGCTAGTATTGCATACATGATGGAATTACATTTTCTTATGATAGTTTCGTGAATAAATAAAGTCAATCGTGAGGGGGAATTATTCTTCCTCGCTTGTCATGGGAAATTTTTTTTGAGAGCAACCGTAGCACTTGATAACGGAGTTAATAAAGTGATCTACTCACTAGATAGACTTACTCTGGGACGATCGGCTTCAATAAAAACTGACGATATGAACCCAGGTTGTATGGTGGAGTAGAGGGGATGTTGGGAGGAGTGGCTCAACATGAAACTTGATAAGGAGGGTAGAGATTAACGTAGACCGGGAAGGGTTCGCACCTCCCCGTTATATGAAATTAATATATGCCTTAAGCCTTGTCGCTACAGCTGCTCCTCCATTGAATTTTTGAGAGAACCTTTTTCCTATGCAGTACTGTGATGTTCTTGGTTACGGGGTATTTTCGGAGCCGTGCATCGATGTTCCCTCTTGATGGCCTTATCTATTACTTGTAGTACTTGTAGCATGTTGTAGATATCTAGTGCAGCTATCCGTAACTTGTAGTGTGAGCATTGGTGTTTGCACAAGACTCCAAACCTCTTAAAGCTCTCCCCAGGTCTTGGCAGAGCAAAACCCCTTACTATCCCTAGTATAGCATTTACCACATGTAGAAGACTATTGTTGATGTGGGGATTGTCACTCTTTTCAGCACATCATTAACACAGCAGCAAACGGCAATTCAAAACACAACGATGTGAGATTGTCTATCCGTTGGTACGGGGATTTTTACCGATACACAGGATCTGTATGTCTATATACACAAAAATCTTCCACATGCAGGCATAATACCCCTTTCTGGTAATTGTCATGCAGCAGACAGGCAAGATGATATTTTTTTGATGAGGAGAACTTCAACTTTAATCGCACAAAATATATTATTAACCTTCCCCTTTGGGCAATTTCATACAAAGGTCGTCTGCACTTCATAATGGCCGAAGTGATGATTCCATACCATCAGTTGAAAGCAGAAATGCCCGCTGTGTCCGTTTAAATAGTAAGTGGGCTGCTGCTGGGGTTAAGATTTTTATGTTAAAAACCTTTTGCTTCTCTTTTCTTCTGGTCAAGTCAACCATAACTTCTTAACCTTTCATACCCTGTTAACAACAGTCTAATACCCTTAAGCTTCTAGCTGCACCAGGACTACAATACCCTGGCTTCACAGATATACATTTTCTGTGATTTTATACCCATATATTGCTATTGGCATTATATACCCTCTTTCCACATCGGAATAGGATTCTCACAGCTTTGACAGCATAAAACCCCCATACCCCTTTACTGTCGTTAGACTTCGCTTCGCGTTTCAGTTCGTTCTATTTTCTCATCACACGATATAATTTCAAAACTTAATCATGGCGAACCATCCTTACAACTACACTAGAGATATTTACAACCAACAGCCGCAGGAAGACGGTGATGTCGAAGACAACGACTACTACAACTATGAAAGATCTGCTTCACCAGAAGTTTCGATGCCTATCAGGGCCTCTTACCAAGAGGCTTATGTACGTAGACCAGCATATGACAATATGCACGTCAGCAGAGACTCCTACAGCAACAACTACTACCTGGAAGAACAATCAAATGCTTCCGACACCACAACTACATATGTAGAGCCAATCGAAATGTATGCTCAGCAAGGCCCGGAACCCGAATTGCACCGCAAATCTAAAAAGAAAAAGAAGCTGGGTGCAAAAAAGAACAGAAGAAGACCTTCTGATATTAAAGAGTACAACCTGGAACCAATAGTCAACCCATATGACAAGATTAACTCTCCATACAGAAGCAAGGACTTCAGAGCGTTGCCAGCTGAAACTACTACATCTAATAGCATTCTGTCTCAAGTTTACCTTGACGACGCCCGCTTAGAAAACCAACTCCAAAACGAAAAGAGATGGTTCTCCTGGATGTTTTCCAAGGAGGTACCTATTGTACCATTGCCAGAAGAGAGAACAGAATACCCATGGCAAACAACAACCGCTGTCAAAAGATTATTCTTCTGGTGGTTATGGCCAGTATTGGTCAAGGGCTACAAAAGAACCTTGCAGCCAAATGACTTGTGGACTTTACCAAAAAATTTAACTGTAGAAGACATGCACAAGAAGTGGGAAGGACACATGCAAAACATTCTTGCCAAGGCTGAAAAGAAGCACTTAAAGAAGCACAGCGACTTGTCAGAATTCCAGTGGCCAGTGTGGGGTGTCCCTTGGGCTCTTTTCTTGACTTTCAAGATCCAATACTCTTTATCATGCCTTTTCTTGGCTCTCTCATTCTGCTGCCAATCATTATCTCCATTGTTAACCAAAAGATTGATCGATTACGTTGAATACCGTTATTTCGGAATCGAAACCACTATTAATAAAGGTATCGGTTACACTATTGGTTCTGTGGTGTTGATTTTCGTCAACGGTTTATTATTGAACCATTTTTTCCACACCGCCATGATCACCGGTGCTCAATCCAAGGCTATCTTGACTAAAGCATTATTATTGAAATCATTTGGTTTGAGTGCTAAATCCAGACACTTGTTCTCAGTTGGTAGAATCACCTCATTGATGAGTACCGATTTGGCTAGAATTGATTTGGCCATTGGTTTCCAGCCATTGGTTCTCTGTTTCCCAATTCCTGTCATTATCGCCGTCGTCTTACTTTTGGTAAATATCGGTGTCTGCTCTTTGACTGGTATCGGCTTGTTCATTGTCTCATTGGTTATCTGTGTTTTAGCAACAAAGAAGTTGTTTGACACTAGAGAGATTGTGGTTAAATACACCGATGAGAGAATTAGTTTGATGAGAGAAGTCTTGAACAACTTGAAGGTCATCAAGTTCTACGCTTGGGAATGGGCCTACAAGATGAGCATTACTAATGTAAGAGACAAGGAGATGAAGTACCTTTTTACCATTAAGGTGTTGAGAAACTTCATTACTGCTTATGCTGTCACTTTACCAACATTGACTTCTATGATCTCATTCGTGACGATGTGGAAAACTGGTAACATGAAGTCTCCTGGAGCTGTTTTCTCTTCGTTGTCATTGTTCTCAATTTTAGCTCAAGCTATTATGCTTTTGCCTATTGCTTTGGCTACTGGTGCTGATGCCATGATTGGTTTCACTCGTTGTAGAGACTACTTGAGTGCCAGTGAATACAATGATGAATTGGAATCCAAATTGGATGCTCCAATCGTTAACGAGAAATACTACATCGGAGAAAATGCTCCAAAGTCTAACCGTTATGATTCCACTAACCCAGACAGAAATGTCATTGAAATTAGCCACGCAAACTTCGTTTGGGAATCATTCCACGATGATTTGGACAGCGAGCTTTGGGACATCGGTGAAGATGGCAAGAAGACCAGAAAAGAGAAGCAGAAGAAGAAATCCAGAAAGGAGAAGAGAGATGCTGAAAATTCCATTGCCGTTATTAATGAGAAAGACGACTTCAAGGACTCTACTTACTTCTCAAAGAGCACTTTTGTTGAATCTGTTGAGTCTTTGGGCTCCCAAAGTTCTCTCACTAAATTCCCAGGCTTGGTTGATGTTAACCTTAAAATCAAGAAGAACGAGTTCATTATTGTTACCGGTGTAATTGGTTCTGGAAAGACATCGCTTTTGAATGCACTTGCTGGTTTCATGAAGATCGCTAACCCAACCATTGGTTCATTGAAGATCAACGAAGACTTATTGTTATGCTCTTCACCTTGGATTCAAAACGCTACTGTCCGTGAAAACATCTTGTTTGGTAAGAACTATGACCCTGTTAAGTACAACCAAGTTCTTTATGCATGTGCATTGGAAGATGACTTAGCCATCCTTCCAGCTGGCGACAGAACCGAAATTGGTGAAAGAGGTATCACTTTGTCTGGAGGTCAAAAGGCCAGAATTAACTTGGCCAGAGCTTGTTACGCTGAAGCCGAGATCTTGTTATTTGACGATGTCATTTCTGCTGTTGACTCAAGAGTGGGTAGGCACATTGTCAACCACTTGTTCAAGGGTTTATTGAAGAACAAGACCATTGTTTTGGCTACTCACCAGTTGGGCATACTCGAATCAGCTGATAGAATCATCTTCTTAAACGGCGATGGTTCTGTTGACTGTGGTACTGCTACTGAATTGTTATTGAGAAATGGTCACTTCCAGCGCTTAATTGAATTTAGCAAGGACCATGAACCAGAATCCAATAACAACTCCGACTACAATTTGAACGTTACTGTTGCAGATGGTGATATCGATGATGAAGATGAGATGAGATTGACTAGACAGAGATCCATGGCTCCTGAACAAGCTGATCTTGCTGGTAGAACTACTACCGATGAAGAAAGAGCCACTAATGCCATTTCTTGGAGTATTTACAAGAAGTACATCAACTTAGGATCTGGTTTCTTCGGATGGACAGCAGCTCCGGTGTTCCTATTCTTGGTCACTTTAGCTACATTCTGTCAATTGTTCACCAACACCTGGTTGTCTTTCTGGACAGAAAAGAAATTTAAGGGCATGAGTGACAACATGTACATTGCTCTTTATGTTGCATTTGCTTTTTTGACAGTTATCTTCACTGCTATTGAATTCACCATGTTGGCATATACGAACAACACTTCCGCCAACGCCTTGAACGTTAGAGCTGTAAACAAGATTTTACATGCTCCAATGAGTTTTATGGACACCAATCCATTGGGTAGAATCTTGAACAGATTCACAAAGGATACTGACTCATTAGACAATGAAATTGGTGAGCAGATGAGATTGTTTATCTTCCCATTGGCTACTATCATTGGTATTCTAATCTTGTGTACTTGTTACTTACCTTGGTTCGCTATCGCTATCCCATTCTTAGCTTTCGGTTTCACTTTCCTTGCTAACTTCTACCAAGGCTCTTCTAGAGAGATCAAGAGATTAGAAGCTACCCAAAGATCTTTAGTTTACAACAACTTCAACGAGACCTTGACTGGAATGGACACTATCAAATCATTCAAGGCAGAGGGTGACTTCATTAAGAAGAACGACCACTACCTTAACAAGATGAATGAAGCCTACTACTTGTCTATTGCCACACAAAGATGGTTATGTGTTCACTTAGATGTGATCACTAGTTTCTTTGCTTTGATTATCTGTTTGCTTTGTATCACTGAGCAATTCAACATCAGTGCTTCATCCACTGGTTTGTTATTGAACTACGTGATCCAAATTGTCGGTTTATTAGCTTTGACAGTGAGATCCATGACTCAAGTTGAAAACGAGATGAACTCTGTTGAAAGATTGCATGAATACTCATTCGACTTACCACAAGAAGCTGCCTATGAGAAGCCAGAGTGTTCTCCTCCACAAGAGTGGCCACCATCAGGTTACATTCAATTCAAGGACGTAACAATGAGATACAGACCAAACTTGCCAACTGTTTTAAAGAACATGAATCTTAACATCTACCCAGGTGAAAAGGTCGGCATTTGTGGTAGAACTGGTGCTGGTAAGTCTTCCATCATGACTGCATTATACAGATTAACTGAAGTTGATGAGGGTGCTATTACCATTGACGGATTGGATATCGCTAATATGGGTATTCATGACTTGAGATCCAGATTATCAATTATTCCACAAGACCCAGTCTTATTCCAAGGCAGTGTCAGAAAGAACTTGGATCCATTTGATGAATATTCTGAGAGTGTTTTGTGGGATGCTTTGAGAAGATCCGGCTTGTTAGATGAACATACTATTCATCACATTAGACAAACTAGATACGACCCAGAGAACGGTATCGGTTACGATGACTTACACAAGTTCCACCTTGACCAAGTTGTCGAGGAAGATGGAGGTAACTTCTCTTTAGGTGAAAGACAATTAATTGCTTTAGCCAGATCTTTGATCCGTAATTCTAAGATCTTGATTTTGGATGAAGCTACCTCATCTGTTGATTTCGAAACAGATTCCAAGATTCAAAATACCATTGCCACAGAGTTCAAGCACTGTACCATTTTGTGCATTGCTCATAGATTAAAGACCATTTTACAATACGACAGAATTGTTGTTATGGACCAAGGTGAAATTGTTGAAAAAGGTGTTCCATGGACTCTTTACAACGAAAACGGTGCCTTCAAGAAGATGTGCGACAAGGCTAATATCACACCTGATGATTTCTAGTCATAATGGAGTCCACATTTCTTACGAATTTAATGACCTTTTAAATATAATTCCTTTCAAAAGTTGTCTTATTATTTTTCAATTCCAAAATTACATAGAACTTTTAATACAATTATTACATTTTCAATGAATATGTACAACACTGTAAGTAGCGGCCCGATCGGCTCAGAACAGAACAATTAATTCCTTGACCTCAATTTGAAGTGAAACGGCCACTCGTTTCACCCTCTCTAAGCCAGACAAAAATTACAAGTAAGATATATTAACATTTTCTTTTCTAAGTTAATAGTGCTTTTCGATTTTCGTATATGGGTATATATATTCCTCTAATCAAAGTCTAGATATCTCGTAGAAGACCTGCGCAGCAGAAGAGTCGTCCATGAACGATCTCAGGACTCCACCATAAATATTTCCACCGCAGAAATAAGTCGGGTCAGGACTGTATGGGCTAGCTCCTTGGAATGCACTTGCATACTTGTAGTACATCAGCTGTGGTCCAGATGTCACACTGGAAAGATAATTACCTGAATTGTCTAGCTGCAAATATGTGTATATGTATGCACCATTCCTTTTTGCTTCGCTTGCAAAATTTCCAAATGCAGCACTTTGTTGAGAATTTGCAGCTACGCCAAAATTGACCAAATCAGCAATGCCTGCAAAAAGCAAGTGAACGTACTGCAACTGGTTGTTCCAGAAACCATTAGAAGCGTAGAAGGCACCCTTACCGCCTGCAGCAGCATAGCCTAATGTTACTGCAGTATCAATGAAAGTGTTCAGACCAGTGAACTTGTTCAAGTACGCAAGGGTAGAGAGAACGGTACCAACAGTGTAAGTGAGTTTTCCATTGTTAACGACATGGGTGGACGCAGTGAGCCCATCAAAGAATAGATGGTCCGAAGAGTCCTGCAAGTTCGCATATAACCAGTTCAAGCAATTCTGAGAAAATAAAACCAAATCTGGATCTGGACTGACCTCGTACAATCTCACGGCTGCCAAAGCAGCTTCAGAAGTGGAGATCGAAGCGATATAATCACCGTCCAATTTCCATTGGACTCCTCCCACTTGCGAGTTCCACTGACTCTTGATCAAAACCATGAGTCTTTGGGCAACTGCCAAGTAGTCCTGATTGGACGTCACTTTGTAGGCATCTACGAATACCCACAATACCTGGGAATTATCGTCTACATAAACATCATCGTCTTTGGCTGTACTAGCAGAAAACCAACCATCGGGCCTTCTATATTGCAAGAGATTTTGCACAGCGGAATTTATCTTGGTTTGGTCACCGCTGTCTGTAAGGGCTCTACCAGCCACAGCAAGATCCCACACCACGGGACTGGAAAATTGAGCTCCTGGACAGCTGGGATCGTTGGCAGAGAACGAATTATTTTGGTAGTTCCAAAACGTGTTCCACGTTGCATCTACTGCGGACTGGAATGCTGCATTAGGATCGAATGGAGCCAAGTCCTTTTTAAGGAGTGGAGCAGCCACAGAAAAACGGGCTAGGATAAGGAATGAAAAAATCCCGAACAAAGATTGAAACGAGAACATTACTGAGAGAAGAAAGAAACAACAAAAACCAGCCTCAGTACAATATCATTAATGTCCACGACACGAGAGTTGATGGGATTCGAAACTGGAGTACATTCTAGTTTCGTGGCTAGAAAACCAGCAATAAACTACATTTATATAGAATTGGTGAAAATCAGAAGCACGGTCTCAGGAATATAGACATAAAATAAATGTACAGAAGCCAATTTACCTCGAAGACACTTCTAGGCGACCAGTCGTGGTTCCACTTTAGGTGTAGTGGGTGGGGACAGCTCTTCGCAACATTTAAAAATCCCAACGCATACAATGCAC
The DNA here is from genome assembly GCA_030572575.1 of Scheffersomyces insectosa. Lineage (NCBI taxonomy): Eukaryota > Fungi > Ascomycota > Pichiomycetes > Serinales > Debaryomycetaceae > Scheffersomyces > Scheffersomyces insectosa. The sequence goes on from JAJMAO010000169.1 coordinate 18,171, forward strand.
TGCGGAGGGGGGATGGAAAACGGCCGAGACAATATTAAAACGATAAACAGAAAATATTAGAGAAAGTTTCACCAAGGTGCAGCGGTGATCGAAACTGGACTATCTTGTGTTTAGCAGCGGCAAAGCTGTGAAAAATTGTGAAACATGGTGTTACTTAGTCGGAAGATTAGAGTGCCAGGGACCATAACGGATGGGGATATCCAATAAGGCTCCTTTCCAACGTTATTCTCAGGTCGGTCCAAAATTATTATTATAGATATTACTATGATGGGTTGGATATTATCAGGGCAGAAAAGTACGAACCACATAATATTTTCAGGGTTATGGGATCATCATTTCACTTTTCATGACTACTATCAGAATTAGTATCTGCCCATGATTACCTTCTTTTGAACTGCTCTGATGCAAGCAAATAGCCGACAGAGACCAGGGAGCCGGAATATCAGGAGATCAGGAGCCCAGTCGTTTCTTCATAAGAATGCACTCGACTAGGTAGAACCACCTATTGAATCATCTTCCACCTTTCCCTTTTCGCAATTCTAGATGGGATATATTACACTTCCAGATCGGGATAAATGGTTCACATAATATATTATTTTCCGAGATATCGCTAGGTACTGCTTGGAGAGTGGTAGCGCAGTATTTCTCAGCCAGTGATTGTGAAGGAGAGCAGCACAAGCCAGTTAATTGGTTCCGAGTTGCGGGAGTTGCTTGGGCATCTAAGAGAGCCGAAGTGGAAGCCTTGTTGAGGTTTGGAATTGACAAAGGGGGTATGGTTATCGGGTTATGAGGGTGTGGTGAAAAACAAGGGAGGACCGAGAGGGCCAGATTGAGGAAGGAGGGGCTTATATGCGGAAGTATGGCTTATCAATAGACAACACATACATAACACAGAGAGACTAGATCTCTGAAGGTTGCAAAGAATACCGTGAAAAATATTAATATTAAGAATTTAACTTAAGGTATCTAGTTAGTGCCGACATACATAGAATTTAGAAAATGCTTAGTCTTCACAGTATTTCTTGCTTGACCGGAATTCGTAATTTCTGAAATTTCGCTATTACCTCTATGACGTAGAAACTTTAAAGTGACGACTAATGTCAAACCATGCAGGGTGCAATTCCGGTTGTCAATTTTGTTCTTGGTGTTTCTTGTTAATTACTGCACAAGAGGTTATTGCTTCTTAGTGTTCTTTGAACTGTGCAAGTTTTCAGTAAAGCCGGCTAGTGAATTTCAAGTGTTCTACAACAAATTTCATATCTATAGAGTTTGCATATGCTTATATTGTTAGATTGTTTTAGATCTAGTGGGCCCTGAATTATCCATGTACAACTATATGCTAATTAGATTTTATGGGTGATGTAGAATACTAGGTATGCGTTAGTCCTCATGACTTCCTCTTGGGACACCAATGAGACTACACTGTCGTCGAATTTGTACCATTGACCGTTCCCATCTTTCGTAAGAACAATGTAGTGACCAGTATTCACAGATCCGATATGAGTGACTAATGCAAAGAGTTCAAATATTTTATCGCCGTCAATCAGATCTGCGTCTTCGTCTGGTTCATGACCAATAGCGTATTTTGTCATGTTCAAAAACAAAGGTATTTTGATAGGCGTTTCAATCTTAGACGACGAATCATTCAAGGAATTATGTTTGAACCGTTTCAACTGAATAGATAATACCGGAGGAATCGATTTTAATTTCAATGACTTAATTGCTTTGGTCTTGTCTCCACATGACTGGCATGTGTACATGACATCCAATTTCTCCTCCAGCGTGAAGAGGTCAAGGCAGTCATACAAATTGATTTCGCTTCCTGGGTGGTTCAGTTTCAAATGGTTGATTTCCAATGATAAATCCACCATCGGATCAATGGTCTTTGTAATGGAAGAACATGATAAGCATCTGATCGAACTCTGGAGCTCTCCAGAGAATGTGGAGTGGGTTATGCAAGTACATTCGGACGAGTCGACGGGCTCTTCACCGATATTTTCTCTAATTCTCTCGTAGTCCGAATGTAACTCGTTCAAGATAAACTGCCAGAACTCATGGGCATCTTGCTCTTGAAAGCCCGCTAGAGATTTCTTCTTATACCATGCTGTAGTGAGTAAATTCGTCAAACCAAAACCCTCGTTGGTGTTGGACGAGAAGAACAACTGGAATATATTATCTATGCTGCAGGTGATGCAAGCGTTGGTCTCGTCAAGTAACCCGCTCTCGCTGGCAGCAAGATTCTTTTCACAATTGAAGTAATGCAAGTCGTTGTTGAAAAATTGATTTTTGATAATGGGGTTGTGGATGAAAGTCTGCAAAATGGAGCTCATGAAGCAAGTTGCACCCAAATTGACAAAGCCTTTCAATCCACTTACTGCCAACCCACTTGGATCCGTGTAACTTGATTGTATAATGTCGTCTGTTGGAGGTAAAACGGTATACCCCGTGAGTATGTCCAGTCTGATTTTCTCCAACTGGGGGTGATTTACGTAGTTTCCACAGGGAAAGCAATAGAGAAGCCCATTACGACTATCTGTAGCGAATACGTGCTGGTTCAACTTGTAGTGAGTATATGCATGGTTGTGGTCGTTGAAACATCCCACATGCGGACATTGAAGACATGTAAAGTTGTTATGGAAATTGTTCAACGAACAGTCGGTACACTTCAACGAGTTTGATTTACGCTGAAGTAACTTATGGTGAGAAACCACAGAACCGTCCTTTTTGGACGTGTAGATTTGCTGAGGGTCTATGGGACGTGAAATGGTAACAGCTTGCTTATATGTTATTAGCGCCGTTTCCTTGGCATTGGATTCAAGTACCGACTTCAAATGTGAGCAAGCCTCGATATCACCGTAGTTATCGCTGGGACTAAGCCAGTGATCAGAAGAAGCCGAGAACAGCAGTTTATGAAAACCGTTGGACGTTCCATTAGAGGATACTGGAGGAGTCTTGATGCCATTTGAGACGCCTGGATAAGTCTTGCCGCCTGTTCCTGGAATGGTTTTCCGAGACGAACTCATGGCGGTATGCAAGTTTTTGGTGGGGACGGCTATCAAAGACTACAGGCAACAAGATATGGCACGGATGTGGACGAAAAATTGGGAAAAAGAGATGAATATGCTGAGGGTCGATTTGGGATTCTTTCTGGATGATTTTACCGCTTCTTGTGTGACTTTTAGTGTGGTTGTGAAACAGCTCTGGAGCAATGGTGATTATGGATTGTAGAACGAGCGCTGACACTGAAAATTAACTATGAACACTGTGACAGAAGCAAGAAGGACTGAAACCACTGGGTTATGAGATGGAATTTTGGCACAAAAAGCGGGTCTGACAAACCAGAACAACTACCAGAATGGAGGTATTTGGTTCCAAACGGGCTCGATGGGCGCTATGTGTGTTTGTTCACAGAGATGGGGAAGCTATCGGTAGCTGGGACAGACAGAGATGAATCGGAATCAGAAATTCTGCTTAGGGCAGGTGACCCAGGAAATCACGAGAGGGCTCGGTGAAAAATGGCTGCGTAGTGACGAGGCTAGCGAAAACACTGGCGGGCGGACAGGGTGCTCACAGGATGCTCACAGGGAGAAATTGGGTACAAGAGAGGTGCGCAGGACGACGATTCGCGCGGAAAAGTGTATCGAGGATGAGGCAGCCCTCTTGTGACGGTTACTGAGCAGGGTAGTTTCAGCAGAGGAAAGTAAGGAGAAGCACAGGAACAAAGAGATGTATAGATTATGAGCAAAAATGGATGCAACAGGGGAGGCTGATCTGATCAATGGGGAACGAGAATTGCTGAATTTGGGAAAGAATATGAGGACAATTACGTTTGTAACTATGTTTTTAAACATGTATACATATACATGGCTTCATCGAAATGAGCTGTGGTTGCAGTGTAATGTGTTGCCTTGTTGTCTTCCATTGTACATCCAGGAACACTTACCACTCAGTACCGAGATCTTCAAGTGTCTCGCTGGAGCTTTGTTCCGTGCGGCTCGCTTGAAAAACTAGAAACTGCAACCACATTAGTGTGTAGTGAGGCTAAAGTTGCTATCTCTTTGTGATCTGCTCTATTAGACGTAGACGTAGATCGTGTGTAGGCTGTTCAATGGTGGTATTAATAATATTTATATTCGTCTAAAATAATGCCCTATAAATGGTAGATTATTTTATGAATTTGAGTTGCTTCATGTAATATAATAGACTCACGTCATTTAGCGAACCTACTACATACGATGCGTTCTATTAGTGAAAATTTGAAATATTTCGTTTTAGTTTCACAGTAATTTAATTAATGCTGCGAAAGGCTATGTACATCTTCTGTTGTCTCTTCTATATAAGTTTGTAGTACAATATCCGCCAGTTTCAGTATTCCAAAACTACTACATTCCTCCCTCTTCTATAGGAAATACAGCTGCTGCCTGGGTCTTAATCGTAAAAGTCGTCATCGTCTTCATCCTCGTCATCCTTCAGCGAACTTCCCCTAAGCGACTTCTTCATGAATCGCAACTTTCTTTCCTGCTCCAAGTCCTCATCCTGCTGGTTGATCAACAATCTCTTGTCATTCAAATCAACTGCTTCTATATCCACAAGAACACGCTCAATGTCCTCCTGTTTGGTAGCATTTCCACCCAATTGCGTCAAAGTGATGTACTGCTTGATCACATTGGTGTTGTGGTAGATAACTAACGTTGGACAGTTCGACTCTGGGTAATTCTCGATGCATCTGTTAGCAGGAATGTCACAGATCTTAAGCTCTGGGAACTTGTGGGCAGTCGTGCTTAAAATGGATGCCAAAAGGCGACTCTGTAAACTAGATTGCAATGACATATGCACTAAAACAAACGTTTCATTTGAGGCTTTGGTGACTTCGTCTTCGTATTCGTTCTTCACTATTGGTAATACTGATCCGTACCTTTTCTTTTCTGCCAATTTTTTCATTTCAGCCATTCTCTTTTGCTTATAAAAATTCAAGAACTCCTCATCTTCCTCATCTTCTAACTCTTCCAACTCATCCAAATCCTTGGATTCTAATCTGTTTTCATGCTGTCTCTTCACAGCTTCATCTAAAGCAGCCTCTAATTCTGCTGTTGGAGATGGCGGCCTTTCCGGTATTATACCATGACTTCTTAAAATGTCGTTCCATTCGGTATCCTCGGTAGGATCCACTTCTACTTGCACCTTAGCATTGTTCATAGCTGCAATTGTGTGCTGTTCAACCAAATAGAACGAAAAGAAAACCACGAACAGCTTCTAATTATGACGTCGTTGAAATTTTTGGCTGGGGATAGTGAGATCACGTGACTTGATCTTGATCTCGAGTTCTTGGTTAATGGCGGGGAGCAGCCTACAAAGATGAAGAGGACGTTTCTTGGTTTATACAAGTATTGTATAATGGATGGAAAGGGAATCTAGTCTAGAAACTTGTGGATAAGAGAGGGCCGTAAATAGAATTTTTGTTGTTGGGGTGTGTTTGATATGGCATCGATGATAATCTGACATGAACTTTTCACCATTTCGAGGTTTAAGTCCGCTCTCCAGTGTCATCTCCAGTGGGAGTGGTACACTGCAAGGAAAGCCCTCAGCCGTTGTTTAACGACTCATGCAATTGAGCCTCGTAGAACTGAACGAAACTACGTCCTCGCAGTGGCTCTATAATGCCGGATTCTATATTGAACACTCATGGCTTCTACAATATTAGAAACTAGATCGTACTAGTTAATTTCCACAGACTCCAGTAGCTTAAGCTTTCGCCTATATTTCCCTGCACCTTGCCATTGCCTTTACCGTTGTCCTTACCGTAGACCCGTTCTCAGTTCTCAGCCTGTCTTCTCCTTTGTCGCCTTTCATTTGCACAGGCACTCTTCGCACCCAATCCATTTGGTGCATGCTTATTATGTAACCTTCCGAATTGGTTATCTGCAACAATCGGTGATGTATTATTGAGGATTTCCGTAAGTGGAGAAGGCCCTGTACTCGGCATAGGACCATTAGAATGTACAGAAGACTCGGTCTTCGCATGATTTATTGCATTGGTGCAAAGCGTTGAGGTGCTTGTGATTGTGTTCGTTCAGAATATTAGTAGTCTTTTGGGAGTGTTGTTCGTTATATTTCAGGTATTATTTATGAATACGTATATGCAATTTATGTGTCCCACTTAATCATACTGTTTTTCAACTTGTTATATATAGAACAAGGCAGCCAGACTCAGCTTATACACTGGTCAAGACCCCACGAGAGTTATCATCATACTCACTGACTCGGCCCCCCATTTGAGGTTTAAAGTTTACCCCACAGAAATTTCAACCATTGAGAACCAAGAATACTCTTCTCTCCATTGACACCACTCAACCAACCAAGCTAGCCAGATATGTTGTTCGTCCCGGAAGTTGCAGATGACAGACTCATCGAAGTATTCGTCAACTTATGCGACGGCATTGTCCACGAAACAACGGCCCTGGTAATTGAACCCTACTTGGACCAGGAATTCGATAGGGCCAATTTGAATGAACTTATCAGGACGACTGTCCGTCCTTCTAGAAATCCCGAGTTCATAAAGCTCGTCAAAGATGCTGTCAATGGCGAAACCATCGATGGAACTCAGATGTTCGTGGTCGCAACCACCGTTTTGGATTCTTCTCTTTTGGCACCGTTTCTTACGGGCTCAACCACGTTGGTTAGAAACATGACGCTTGAACAGAAGGAAGCATTGTTAAGGTCTTGGAGGGATTCCAATATCGCTTCTAAAAGAAAACTCTTCAGACTTGTTCATGGTCTTACAGTTTCTACATTTTTCAAGTTAGCCCCAGAACAGTATAACAAGGCCATGGGATACCCAGGAAAGGAATTGAGAGAAACTGTTTATGAAACCCAAACAATTGACCCATTCAAGTACTCTATGATTGATAGACCTGAGAGTAAGGAGTTACACTTGCCAGAAGTGGACGTATTGATAATCGGCTCCGGTTCAGGAGCTGGTGTTGTCGCTCATACTTTAGCCAATGAGGGCCTCAAGACTTTGGTTCTTGAAAAGGGCAAGTACTATTCCAATGACGAATTATCCTTCAACGATCTCACAGGTTACAAGAACTTGTACCAAAAGGGTGGTGTTTTAGCTACTACAAATCAGCAGGTGACAATTCTCGCTGGATCTACATTTGGAGGTGGTTCTACTGTCAATTGGTCTGCTTGCTTAAAAACACCATTCAAAGTTAGAAACGAGTGGTATACTGACTACGATCTTGAATGGGCTGCCAGTGAGGATTTTGAGACTTGCCAACAATACGTTTGGGATAAGATGGGAGCTTCAACTGAAGCTATCAATCCCTCACTTGCAAATGAAGTTATTGTGGAAGGGGGTAAAAAGTTGGGCTACAAATCAAAGAAGGTGGCACAGAATATCGGTGGCCATCAAAAGCACAGTTGTGGATTCTGCCATTTAGGTTGCAAGTATGGAGTCAAGCAGGGATCTGTAAACTGTTGGTTCAGAGATGCTGCATCTAGGGGTTCTACGTTCTTGGATCAAGTTAGAGTGCTTAGAATCATCCATGAAAACGGTAAGGCTACAGCTGCGTTATGTCATGACTTGGTCACTGGCAATACGTTCAAGATCACCGGTCCTAAAAAGTTTGTAGTTGCTGGAGGTTCATTAAATACCCCCGTTATCTTACAAAACTCTGGCTTCAGAAACAAGCATATTGGTTCCAACTTGAAGTTACATCCGGTGGCTGTCATTTTTGGATACTTCGGTAAAGACAAGAGGTTGGCTCCATATGAAAAAGACTTGATGACAGCTGTCGCTACTGAAGTAGACGACTTGGATGGTAAGGCTCATGGCGCCAAGATTGAGACTGTTTTGCCAACACCAATGTCGGAGTCTGTATTCATTCCTTGGCAGTCTAGTGACAAGTTCCACCAGGAATCCATGAAATACCAGAACTTGACTCCCATGCTTCTTATCACTAGAGATACATCTTCCGGTTCTGTTTCGTGTGATGGCAGAAGGCCAGATGCTCTTGCAATCAACTACGAGGTCAACAAGTTCGACCGTAATGCCTTGTTACAAGCAGCTTTGATAACTGCCGATATGCTATACATTGAGGGAGCAAAGGAAATATTCACTACACAGGCTTGGTCTCCTTCCTTCAAGACTACTAAAACCAAAGAAGAGAGAGATATTAATGACAAGGATTATCAGGTATGGAGAAAAGCCATGGCTAATGTGCCTTTCGACAACTACGGCACTGCCTACAGTTCTGCCCATCAAATGAGTACTTGTCGTATGTCTGGTAAAGGTCCTGGATACGGTGCCTGTGACACAAAGGGACGTTTATTTGAATGTAGCAACATCTACATTGCCGATGCCAGTGCTATGCCAACTGCTAGTGGTGTAAATCCTATGGTTACTACTATGACTTTTGCCAGACATGTAGCCTTGGAAGTCGCTAAGGACATCCAAAAGACAGCCAAGCTTTAAGTAGCTTTAAGTAGATATAAAGTATATAGAAAGACACCGTTCATTTGACATGCAGCGAACTGAATCTTTGAAATTGTTTTTAACCAATATTTAATTAGTAGTATCCTGTCATTATCGTACCTTGTAGCGGGCACTCTCCAATTTTGCAATCATCGGCTAAAGAAGTTATATTGGGCTTAAATCCGGGATCACGTGATGTTGCATGTCCGTTTGATATGAACAATTTCAGTTATAACCTAATTTCACCCATTCTTATCTGTGGTGTACTGATATCGGAACCTAGACAGTACGATCATGTTCTCCTGGCAAGAGCGCCGTGTGGCAATCGTTGAAATCTACAAATCTACAAAAAATTGTCAGTGATGTAATGTACTGATTATAAATACGAGTATGTACAGAGAGCCAAGCTATGACTATAAAAGTGAATCAACTATTTTCGAACGGATTGTAGAAGAAACACCACGAGGAAAGGTGTCCTTTGGTGGTAAAGAAATAAATCTATAAAAATAGCAGATGAGGATTGAAAGGAGTTGTTGTAGCTCTCAAGATTTCATTTTCCATGTTTTGAACATTATTCGATGCTGAAGTGATGGTAGCACGATACATCTGATGCTATTCAAATGAGCGTCTGGTGACAGGTGTCAAATCACTTATTTGGTGGCAGAAACCAAGTAGGTGATCAAGTCGTTTCTGTCCTTAGGCTTCTTCAAACCACCGAAGGCCATCTTGGTACCTGGGATGTACTTCTTTGGGTTCTCAAGGTAGTCGGACATGGTTTGTTCGGACCAAACGACACCCTTCTTCTTGTTAGCGTCAGTGTAAGAGAAACCAGCAGCTTGACCGGACTTTCTGCCGAAAACACCGTTCAAGTTAGGACCAACCTTGTGTGGTCCACCAGCCTCGACGGTGTGGCATTGCAAACATCTAGTCTTGAACAAGGTAGCACCCTTCTTCTCGGAACCCTTTTCGTATGGAGCTGGCATTATGAATTGTATGTGTAAGTATTGGTAAACAAACTAGCGAAAACTTCTCAAAAGAACTTGTGTTTTTCTTTCGGAATGTCCTGTTCCTTTTATATGAGCTGAAAAATTTAGCCAATAAATGTGATTGTTAACAAAATGCCTCTCATTGGCTGCAGGCGGATGGTCGGAATTGCTCGGAATACGCTGGGGACAAGTGGTGCTTGCGACGGCTGGGGGAAGAGTCAAGGGTGGGTAAAGAGTTGGATTTTAAGTGGTTGAGAGCGGGAAAATTGGCGGACGTGGTGGTAATGGGTGGTAGATGATATGAAAGCATTGAAGTCGCTGTTTTATCATTCTCTTGGTGCTAATGACTGGGCCCTCTGGTGTTAATGCGTTGGTTCTATTCTTGCTGCGTGCACCCGAAAAATTCCGCCCATTTCCGGTGTTCCAGGCCGGCACTTAACATTGCCATTTTGCACCCGCAAGCAGTCATTCGTAGCAGGAGATGAGATGATTCAAGATGGGGTTTGTGTAGCACTGTTTGTGAGAGGCCCCGATAAATCCGCAGCCGTGGTCGTGGTTGACAGGTGCAGAGCATACAGTATTTTCCAGACAATATTCGCACCCCCATTAACAAGATTTCGCTCAAGTAGCCTAAATTAAGGCGCGATAATTTTGTCTAGTCTACGTTTCTAAATACTAAAGAACAATTTTCATTTGCTATAAAAAAGTGACATACAAAATGAATTATATACGTTCTAGATACTTATATATTTCCTTTCGTACTTAGAATACTTTTCACAATTGAAGACTAACAAAGTTTCTGAAAAGATTAAATAAGTTCGCCGAAAGATGGGAAACTGAGATGTCGAAAGTCAAAAAAGTGATTGCAAATGGAACAAATATTTGCTAACCATCCATAAAATATATACGTTTGGATTCATAATCTAAGCGCTTATTACAGTA
>JAJMAO010000170.1:0-28128 GCA_030572575.1 Scheffersomyces insectosa
TTTACGAATGATTTCTACTTTACGTCAATTCATTATTCATTTTCCAACTTTCAATGTATACAGATTGCGAATACTTTATCTGTGAGAGCCCCATAATAAGAAATTGTGAACGAATGAATGAGCAGCCACTTCGTGCTAACTTTGTCATTTGTTGGCGCCATAATTTGTATTCTTCAGAACCTTTTTCTTCAAAGGCAAACGTATTCTTTGGCAACAGTAAGGTAGTTTTCAGCAACTAGAAAATGTAAACTCCAAGAGTCTCTGTGCGCCTTAATTTGTATGACTTCGGCGCCAGCTTAAATCCTTAGTGAACGAATTATTGTTAAGGGGGGTGCGAATTTTGGTTGGAAAATACTGTACATGTAGAACTCTGAAGACAATCCGATTATGTGTCACGTGATTTTACTACACTGCTGAGAGCGTATGTATAATATGCCGGATGTCTGTATGCATAAACGAATTCCGGGGTGAAGTTATGAACAGTTCAGCTTTATAAGATTAACTAAATACTTACCTATCCTGCTTACTAGATTTGGGATGATATTTCTATTAAGAATACTAAGGAACATATGTAAGTTCTATATCATTTACAAGAAGATAGTAGTACTTATATATTGCTCCTTTCCCCGCTCCAAGTATGATCATTCCATATTTGTTTAAGGAGACTTATTTTAATATCAATCCGACTCGATGATAGTCCGGTCATATAATAAGTCGGAAACCAACATTATCTGAATCCTGTATCTAATTTCCAGCATACACGTCCTAAAAGAACGCGTTCCAGTCTATTTTCGTCCCTTAATATAAGCGACTGTCAGATCAGGTATTTCTAATCAAGGCATCTATAACTCTTATCATTAAACATTAGGCACAATGTCACAATCAAAGAGGCCGCACGATGAGACGCACCAAGTTCAGGCCCATTCATTGCCTGTGGCTTCCCAGTTGACCTCGTCTCAGGTCGACTTGACGCAGTCGCAAGAGCAATTGTTGAAGAAAGTAAGACGCCCTAATGGCGGTGAAGAGCCTTCAGAATTTGAAAGAGAGTTGTTGGATATGACCCAGGCAGCGCAAGAAATTGGACTCGAGGAAGACCAGAGCTGTGATAGGCCCCCGCTTCTGGATTCCTTTGATGCCGCGACTATGGATGTGTCGTTCCAGCAATTGGATGCAGAAGAAGTTGTCTCAGGAGATGAGATGATAGCGAGATTCTTTGGTATAACAGAAGAGGGCCACTCTATGTTATGTAACGTTACTGGATTCATCCACTATTTCTACGTGCCGGTTCCTAAGGGATTCTTTAGAGACCAGCACTTGCTTCAGTTCACAAATTATGTCAAGGCCAATTACGAAGGCGTTGAAGACATCCAAATAACACTTAAGGAGTCAATTTGGGGATACAACAAGAAAGTTAAAACTCCTTTTTTCAGGATATATGTAAACAATACCAAGAACATTACCAAATTGAGAGGCTCATTTGAAAGAGGGGAAATCAGATTCGAGAACCTATTTCCACCTCAGAATGTTTCTTACGATAATATCAATTATCTATTGAGACTCATGATCGATTGCAAGATAACGGGTATGTCATGGATAACTTTACCAAAGGGTAAATACAGCTTGGTAGAAGATAAAACATCAAATTGCCAAATTGAATGTAACGTTGATTACAAGGACTTAATTTCGCACCCTTCTGAAGGAGAGTGGTTGAAGATAGCTCCTCTTCGTATCTTATCATTTGACATCGAGTGTGCGGGAAGAAAAGGAATTTTCCCTGAAGCTGAAAATGACCCTGTAATTCAAATTGCTAATGTAGTCCTGAGGTACGGTGAGTCTAGGCCGTTTGTGAGAAATGTTTTCACTGTGAACACTTGTTCCTCCATTATAGGATCACAGATATTTGAGCATGAGAAGGAAGAAGCGATGTTGATGCATTGGAAAGACTTCGTAGTCAAGGTGGATGCAGATGTCATCATCGGTTACAATACTGCAAATTTTGACATTCCATACCTTTTGGATAGAGCTAAAGCATTAGGTTTGAGAGAATTTCCCTTTTTTGGAAGATTGAAGGGTGTAAAGCAAGAAGCAAAAGACGCTGTGTTCAGCTCCAGAGCATATGGTACTAGAGAAAATAAGGTGGTTAACATCGATGGTAGAATGCAATTGGATTTGTTGCAGTTCATTCAGCGTGAGTATAAATTGAGATCTTATACATTGAATTCTGTTTCGGCCCATTTTCTCGGTGAGCAGAAAGAAGATGTCCAGCATTCCATTATCACTGATCTACAGAATGGTACAAAGGAAACCAGAAGACGTTTAGCCGTATACTGTTTAAAAGATGCATACTTACCATTAAGGTTATTGGATAAATTGATGTGCCTCGTTAATTATACTGAAATGGCCAGAGTCACTGGTGTCCCATTTTCATATTTGTTGTCTAGGGGACAACAAATTAAAGTCATATCTCAACTCTTCAGAAAATGTCTTCAAGAGGACATAGTCATTCCTAACATGAAGAGTGAAGGTACCAACGAAGAATACGAGGGTGCAACTGTTATTGAGCCAAATAGAGGGTATTACGATGTTCCAATTGCAACTCTAGATTTCAGCTCGTTGTATCCATCGATTATGATGGCTCATAACTTGTGTTATACTACTTTGTTGAATATTCAAACTATAAAAGCGTTTAACTTAACCGAAGACGACTATACAAGGACCCCCAATGGAGATTATTTCGTTAAGGACCACAAGCGACAGGGTATCTTGCCGACAATTCTTAATGAGTTGTTAACGGCTAGAAAGAAGGCTAAGGCTGATTTGAAAAAGGAAACTGATCCTTTCAAGAGAGACGTCCTTAACGGTAGACAATTGGCTTTGAAGATTTCCGCAAACTCAGTGTATGGTTTCACGGGAGCTACTATCGGTAAATTGCCCTGCTTGGCAATTTCCTCTTCTGTCACAGCATTTGGTAGAGAGATGATTGAGCAGACTAAGAATGAGGTACAAAACTTCTACTCTAAAGCAAACGGACACCCTTATGATGCTCAAGTTATCTATGGTGATACTGATTCAGTAATGGTCAAATTCGGGTATCAAGATTTAGAAACATGTATGAAGCTAGGGGAAGAGGCAGCGAACTTTGTATCGACTAAGTTTAAGAAACCTATAAAGTTAGAATTCGAAAAGGTCTACTTTCCGTACTTATTGATCAACAAAAAGAGATACGCCGGTCTTTACTGGACAAGACCAGATAAGTTTGATAAGATGGACACCAAGGGTATCGAAACTGTTAGAAGAGATAACTGTAGACTCGTGCAGAATGTTATCACAAAAGTATTGGAATTCATTCTTGAAGATAGAGATGTGGAGAAGGCACAGCGTTTTGTCAAACAAACGATTGCTGATTTACTTCAGAATAGAGTCGATTTATCGCAGTTAGTCATCACAAAAGCATACTCTAAACATGATTATTCTGCCAAGCAAGCCCATGTTGAATTGGCTGAAAGAATGAGAAAGAGAGACGCCGGTTCTGCTCCAACGCTTGGCGATAGAGTAGCATATGTGATTATCAAGAGTTCCGGCAGTGACAAGAACTATGACAAATCGGAAGATCCATTATATGTCTTGGAAAACTCTTTACCCATAGATGTTAAGTATTACTTGGATAATCAGCTAACAAAGCCTTTGGAGAGAATTTTCAACCCCATCTTAGGAGACGCTAAGACGAAGGAGTTGTTGGCAGGTTCACACACTAGGACTATAAAGATGTCAGCACCAAAAACAGGTGGTCTCATGAGATTTGCCAAGAAATCAGAAGTCTGTGTTAATTGCAAAACTCCTCTCAAATCAGATAATTTGGGTGCATTGTGCCCTAACTGTATTAGAGAAGGAAAGGGACCTGCATTATTTGGAAACGCCATTTCCCAAATGAATTACTTGGAAAACAAATTCTCCAGATTGTGGACGGAATGTCAAAGGTGTCAAGGCTCATTACACCAAGAAGTCTTGTGCTCCAACAAGGATTGTCCTATATTTTACATGAGAAAGAAGGCACAAAAGGATGTGCACCAGCAATCATTGGAACTTGTCAAATGGGAGCACACAATCTGGTAGCATTGTTCGTTATCTTAGTTTTGAGGTACATACTGTATATTAATTGTATAATATTTAAGGCTATATGTCAGATTTCAACTGCTTCTCTCGTAGAATTTTTCGTATTTTGCAACCGTAGTGGTTAGGAGTTGCACGATAAGACTATCCAGCATGACCATTACTGTAATTTAAATAACCAATAAAATCTGTTATATTAACAACTGTATGGTGAGCTTTCTATTCAGTGCCGTGACTGCAAAAAAATCATCTGGTTCACTTGAAAGTAAATTAGGATAACTTCAACGGTAGTATTCAATGTCCATGTAATTTCATATAAATATGACTCGAAAACCAACTATTTTACGCTGAGCTTCACATAATTATCTATCAATCATGGGTGGTGAGGTGAAAAGTAATAAAGTAGTACCAATTCCAATTACTCTTCTCTCTGGGTTCTTGGGATCAGGAAAGACTACCTTGCTCGAACACATTCTTACAAGTTCGCACGGGTTGAAAATTGCAGTCATTATTAATGACGTTTCGCAGCTAAACATAGACGCCGCATTGGTTCAAGGGCACAAAGTCACCAAGAAGGAGGAGAAGTTGATTCTGTTACAGAATGGATGCATTTGTTGTACTTTGCGTGGAGATCTCTTGGAAGAACTAGTTAACTTAGCTAAGGCTGGCCAATTTCAGTATATCATTATTGAATCTACAGGCATCTCTGAGCCGATGCAAGTAGCTGAGACCTTCACTACCGAGTTCAGTGAGACACTCTTGCAAAGCCAAGGGTTCCTTCCACAGGAGGAAGAGAGAGTGTTGAAAGATGTTATTGATCTTGGGGGCCTACACAGTTTAACACAATTGGATACATGTGTCACCGTCGTGGATGCGATTAGCTTCCTATCCAATATTGAAACTACAGAATTTTTAATAGATAGATTTGGTGATCATGGTCTGGGTGAGCAGGAAAGAACAATAACCGATCTAATGATAGACCAAATCGAGTTTGCGGATGTCATTATTATTAATAAAATTTCAGCTATTAAGAAAAAGAAACAACGCAAAATCGAAAATATGGTTAGAACTTTAAATCCAGTTGCCAAAATTATAAGGGCTAATTACTCTAAAGTTGATGTCAAAGAAGTTATTAATACTAAGCTATTTGATTATGAAAAGGCCACTACATCTGCCGGCTGGTTGCAGAGTTTGAACGGTATGGAATTACGAGAAGGTTTTGGCTCCAAGAATGGAAGCTCGTTAACACCAAAACCTGAAACGGACGAGTACGGAATTAATAACTTCATTTACCGTTCAAGAAAGCCATTCCATCCTGAAAGGCTTTATAATATGATTCGAGACAAATTTGTTGTAATCGAGAGAACCGGTCTTGATGGAGCAGGGGATCAAGTGAGTGAAGTAGAGGACGGAGAAAATGATGAATATGAAGAAGATGTACTTGAAAGCGAGGATTATTATGAGGAAAATGAATTAAGTGAGAAACAATACCTCAAAAACAAGAAGAATTCTGCTTTTGGGAATGTTTTACGCTCCAAAGGGTTTTTTTGGTTGGCTTCTAGGTATATAATAAGAGGAGAGTGGTCAAGTGCAGGATCTATGCTTACCTTCAATGGAGGAATTCCTTGGTTCGCTGTTACAGGATTACCTTCGTTCGCTGGAGAAGCCGCAAAATTAATCGCGAAGGATATGGAAGGAAAACACGGCGATAGAAGAAACGAAATAGTTTTTATTGGGGTGAATCTCGACAAGGGAGCTCTAAGAAAAGAAATGGATTCATGTCTTGTCACGGATAAAGAATTTGAAGAAATGGAAGCAATAATCGAAAAAGATAAAAATTTGCTTAGAATTGAGAAAACACTTCAAAATACTTTCATGGATGGATTTGAGAATTGGATCAAATTGGACGACCAAGATGATGATGATAAAGAAGAAGAAGAAGAAGAAGAAAGAGAGATCCAAAAAGAAATAGTCCTAGTTAAAGAAGACTTTAATGTTCATCACCATGGGAGCCATACCCATACAGTGGTTACTGTTCCAACGTGAAAAATGAATCTAGTATATAGCAACGAATAGTGCATATAAAATGCAGAACTCAAAAAAATAATACAGATGAATAGTTCATGGGGTAAAGTAGTTTTTCCGGTGCCTCCATTTTGCTGCGATCCCCCAATCGTCGCAGGCACGATGTTTACTCTGCATGGAGGAGAGTGGGGGAACAGGACAGTTTATAAACAGCAGAAGATTTCGAAAATCGGCATCTATCTACTATAATACTATACCCACAAACAATACCACAATGCCACACGAGATCTATAGCTACTCATTAGAACAACTTGACGAGTTAGAAGATCACATTAAATTGGATGAATTCAACTTCGACATTGCTTGGAAAATTGGATCCTATGCAAGGGAACAAGCTATTGAAAAGTTTCCGAAGAAGGCTATTGTAATTGACATTTCGTTAGCATGTCGCCAAGTCTTATTCCATACAGCTACCAAAGCCAATGCTACAATTGACAATGACAAATGGGTAGAAAGGAAAGTTAACGTTGTTTCAAGATTCGGAAAATCAAGTTTCTTTATGGGTCAAAAGTTGAGACTCAAGGGGAAGTCTATTGAAGATGCTTTACTCATTTCCTCGATGGAATACGCTACGCACGGGGGCTGTATCCCGATTCGTGTCAAGAGCGTTGACAGCGTGCTTGGCTTTTTGACCATCAGTGGTTTGGCTCAGGAGGAGGATCACTTATTTGCATTGGAAATATTAAAGCATTTTACTTCATAATTCCACATCATCAGGTCAAAGAATGACATATGCGCAATAATATGATCTTCTAAATATGTACTTTCAACAATAATATCTTTGAAAAACAAACCTACGTACAATAAGTAAATCTTCACTTACATCTAATATATGCCTTGCTTTTACGTAAACTTTCATATGTTCGAGATTCAATTAAAAGGTTAGGCACTAAAAGCTGTAGAGTTGCTTACTGTTTCAGCCACACATTTCACGCATGCCTTAAGGGAAGCGCAAACGAGTAGTAATTACAGTTTACTACTTACGTGCTTACAAATTGGCATAATTGGCAACGTTACTTTCACAGAGATATTGTTGTGGCGTCACGATTAATCACACCGCATCCTTGTTACACGAATTTATGGTGTAACAGATGTTACCATACTTCATGGTACGTGTAATTGACATGCAACTTCATCGGAAATTTTTACGGAAACGCCTCTACCACAGTTTGCTAAAAAAGAGAATGCCTAGCAAATTTACACCGCAGAAAATCTGTCAAGGGAAAAAAGCTAAGCTCAAGTCAAGCGATGCAGGGATTATTCCGCTCTATATACTAGTGTTGACAGGTCTAAAGCTAGCAAATTAATGGTTCTTATAAACACAATTACTCTATTTTAACGGCAATGATAAGAATGGGGGTATGCTTGCTATAATTATGTCTGGAAGCATGAAAAGATCTCCATACCTGGCACTTTAAGCCGAATGTAGATCGTTTTTCAAACCCCTGTATGCGCCACGTGATATTGCAATTTAGCGGCATTTTACATTTAAGGTCTGTTCCATAGTTGCAGAAGATGCAAACAGTGAAAACAAGGAAGTAAGCTATCGAATTAACAATGCCAGACGGCTGCACGGCACCTTACAGGAGGATATATAAAATGAAGTAAATTTATCATCAATTTTGTGCTCATGAAACATTAGGCAAAAGCTAGTCACCAAAATGAAGGTTACAAGTGATCTGACAACCGTTAAAGATGACGTTTCTTTGAATATAGTCACTAGTGAAAAAGAAAGATATTTGCCTGACATTGCTGATGAAAAGGTAGCTGATATTGAAAATGTTGAATCAACTTCAAACCTGTCTGAGGAAGAATTGGATCCTGATATTGCGGAGCTCCCCAAAGTTGTAAGAGAAATTGTTCCTCTTGAAGATGATCCTAGTACTCCTGTATTGACATTTCGCTATTTCTTGCTTTCAATTATATTCATTATTCCCGGAGCTTTCATTTCTACGATGAACTCTTATCGTACTACCTCAGCTGCGTATTCGATATTCTTTGTGCAAATCGTGTTCCATTGGGTAGGAAAGTGGCTCGCAAGAGTACTTCCAAGCCGTGAAGTTAGAGTGTTCGGTAGATTTAGTTTCAACCTCAATCCTGGACCATGGTCAATAAAGGAGACTGCTATGATCACAATTACCGCCAGCAGTGGTGCTACGGGTAACCAAGGAACAAGTGCACTTTCGCTTGCCGAAATCTACTATAGTGAAAAAGTCAACGCTGGTGTTGCACTTTTCTATATGTGGGCAATCGTTTTTGTTGGTTACTCATATGCTGCAATTGCCAGAAACTTTTTGTTATATGACCCACAATTTGTTTGGCCACAAGCTCTTATGCAAACCACATTATTCCAGACTCAAAAGAAGTCCGACGCAGACTCGAAATTAGGCTCCAAACAAATGAAGGTTTTTTTCATAGTATTAGTTGGTGTAACTGTTTGGGAATTCTTCCCAGAGTTTATATTTCCAATGACGTCTTCTTTGGCATTTTTGTGCTGGGTAGCCCCAAGAAATAAAACAGCCAACTTTATTGGATCCGGTCTTGGCGGGATGGGCTTTCTCAATTTGACATTGGACTGGTCCAATATTACATCTTCGATCATGTTATCACCTTACTGGATTCAAGTTATCCAATTCATAGCATTTGTCTTCGGCGCGTGGATATTGATACCTGCTGCTAAGTGGGGTAACCTTTCAAATTTCAAGTATGGATTAATGTCAAACAGTCTTTTCATGTCAAACGGAAGTTCCTATCCTACGAGTGCTCTTTTGACAGCTGACTTAAGGTTAAATGAAACTGCCTATGAACAGTACGGTAGGGTACACATTGGTGCTCAAAGGGCCTGGAATATGTTCTTCGATTTCGCATCATATATAAGTGGTATAATGTGGGTCGTTGTTTTCGGTTACGATACATTGGGAAACTCATTCAAGAAATTGGTTACATCTTTCAAGCAAAGAAAGCAGAATAAGGGTGCGTTAAATATCAACTTGCAGTACACCGACAGACTCAATAAGTTACAATCAAGATACAACGAGGTTCCCCTTTACTGGTATATTGTTTTATTTTTGATCTCCTTCGTTACATTATTGGTGATTTTTGCAACCGGACATCTTTTTATGCCGTGGTGGTGTTTACTTGTCGGGTTGGGCTTTGGTGCAGTTATCGTCACACCGTTGGCTTGGTTATATGCTCTTTCCAATTTCCAATTAGCTATTGGTTCATTCAACGAGCTTTTATATGGTTACATGGTTCAGAGTATGACAGTCAGGCATCCTGCCGGAGCAGTGACATACGGTGCAATTGCTGGTGATGCTTGGTATAGAGCCCAATACATCTTGCAAGACCAAAAGATTGCCCATTATATGCACTTACCACCTAAAGCGGTGTTCTTTTCTCAAGTATTTGGTGAAATCATTGGTGTCCCAATTAACTATGGAGCATTGAAATGGGTTTTAAAGACCAAAAAGGATTATCTTGATGGAACGAAAGTCGATCCCTTACATCAATGGACCGGCCAATCTATCGTCTCTTACCAGACTAACGCAGTTCAGTACGTTATTTTGGGGCCAAGGAGGCTTTTTAGCAACTACCCAATGTTACCATACGCCTTCCTTATGGGTTTCGGCGCCCCAATTGTTATGTTTGCATTGCATAAGTTGTTCCCAAACTCCAGATTGAAATTCAGACTTTGGAACACTACGGTGTTCTTCTCCACATTAAGTATATTCTTTGGTAATGTTTCAACTGGATTCTTATCCCAATTCATAGGAGGTACAGTGACTATGTTCTGGGCATTCCGTTATAGACATAACTTATGGAAGAGATACAACTACCTTTTAGCAGCAGCTTGTGATACCGGCTATAATTTAGCCGTCCTTTTGATTTTCATTTTCTTTTCAGCAGGCAAGATGGTAACGATGCCTAACTGGTGGGGTAACAATGCTGTAAGCATTGAACGTTGTTTCGCCCTGCAGGATTAAAACTAATACCATACATTAATATACGAACAATCCCTTAAAGTTTCGGGGATGTTTCCCACATAATTGTAAAAATTTCTTGGCTGGTTTCTCGTATTGACGAATTATAAAAGTAACAAAAAATGCTGAGACACCAATTGAAAACCCCTCCTAGCAACAATAACGATGGGAGCTTGGGGAGCCCAAATTTTCGAAAATGACGGCGCAAGCGACTTCATATATGGTTTAACCAAGACCGATGAAAAGCCATTAGACACAATTATCGATAGTTTTCAAAATGGAATAGATGTCGAGTATATTGAGAGCGATGAAGGAAGCGAGATCGCAATCGGTGCGCTAATGGTATGCGGATTCAATTCCCGCAAATTCATACTTAACAAATCAAATAGAGAAATATCAGAATATCATAAAGAGCCGATTCTTGATTTCCTTGATAAACACCAGTCACAGTGGGACAAACACTACAAGGCTAAGACTTACCGGGAGAATTTGCCGGTCGAAAAGCTAGCTTTGGATGCTTTATTGATGGCAAATTCTGAAAAGTCGGAACTGTATGAGTTGTGGGCTGAAACGGAATACCTTGAAGAATGGCAAGCGTCAATCGAAGACTTGATCAAGGAATTGAAAAATAACCTTAGCAATTAATGTAGTTATTCTATACAATTATTAGTTTACATTTGTCATCGAGTTGTTAAATTTAAATTATATTATAATACACATTTTGTAATGACAGTATCCTGTTGACATTGCTGTCTCCTGTCTATTTGAGGATAAAGTACAGCTACTATGTATATGAGAATGATACAGTTCATGAATCGTGGTGGACTCACAGTATTCGCTGGAGTATTATATGATTTTACTTCACTATGCTCTTATTTACGCATTTTTTCTCCAGGAGAAGTTTTGATCATGCAACAATTTTTTAATGTGAGAACTCAAACATTTTTCAATGTTGGATGAAGACGAAGAAGATATCATCCAGTAATAGATCCTTAAGGTAATGTCTCTTTTTAGAACTGTAGGAGGTTACTCCCACCGCCCAAGTGGAGGTATATTCCAAATCCCCGCTCTTCAAAATATCACCCAGATTCGTACTGCCACCAAGAAAGTCTCTGGTTCGAAGACGAATAAAAACGATTCAGCTGGTAGAAGATTAGGTCCAAAGGTCCACGAAGGAAACTATGTCAAACCTGGCCAAATCATAATGAGACAAAGAGGTTCCAAGATACATCCTGGCGAAAATGTCAAAATCGGTATTGACCATACTGTCTATGCAGTTGAACCTGGATATGTTCACTTTTATCACGATCCATTCCACCCATTAAGGAAGTATGTTGGAGTGTCTTTAAAGAAAGATTTGCCTTTGCCAACCCCTCATTTTGCTCCAAGAGTAAGAAGATTTGGTTACGAATTAATACAAGACCCTGTGGAGGCTGCCAAGGAGGAACAACATATGTCGAGAAAGGAATACCTTTATCAGCCAAAACTTGAGGAAATCTCTAAGCAGAAGGAGGAGCAGAAGTCCACAGTAATCTCTCAATTTAAGGCATTCATTTCGAATGAGCTTAAGTTAGGATTGAGCGAGAATGATTTAAAGTTGACTTTGGAAAGGTACTATACTATTCACCAGCAAATTAAATTGGGTGTCTCCGTAGAGAGTGCAGAAGCGCAGGCTACTTACAACTACGTCCATTCTTTGAAGCTTGCAAAGGGTAGAGGTGTACTTTCGAGCGAGTCCTTCTCAGAAACCTTAGAAAAGTATCAGGTGCTCATTGATCAGCTTTCAAAAGAAATCACAGTAGATGCAACAGGTACATTGACCAAGTTCTTAAGCGCTGAAGAAAAGTCTTCTAAAAAGGATAATATAATCAAAAAATTGGAAGAAAAATACTCCAACAGAGTACTTTCGCTACAAGACAGGATTTTCGTAGGTGACTTAATTGCTACTCTTGGTGTATTTGATGTCGAAGAGAGAGAGGACCTTGCTAAAAAATATCTTCCATCGGTTGTTCCATTGACTACCCCAGGCTCTGTGATCGAGAGCATTGATACCAGAAGGCCTCCAAAGGGAGTTATAGTGCAAAGAATCTTCGATGAGACTACCAGATCAACTAGAGTGATTGGTAGACCGAAAGAAGCCTTTGCAGGTAATTAAATAGTGAAGTGGCTCTGTACATCACAAGTTTCACATAAATAGCACATACACCATGTAAATAGATCTTGCAAATAGTTAGGTCACTTTGTATTGATACGAAAGCTCTACTATAATTAAGTTGGTACTGTAAATCAGTAACCGAAAATTAGTTACACAAACACACAATGTGTACGCGTTGAGCACCAACGACTTTTTTCTACCAACACAAAAAAATGAACACGTAATGAACTCTACCGTTACTTCTGCTTCTTCTATTATAGACACATACAACCAATTGGGGATATACAGCAAGCGAAGATGCCAATTGACTTTTCCTCTAAGACCATTCAGGAGAATGCTCTTTATCAGCAATACCTCAAACTTGAGGTCACCTACCAAAAGTTCTTAGATCAAGCAGTACCACATACAACCAATCGATGGATAGCATTCGCTGGACTTCTTTCCATCTTTTTGTTGCGTATTTTACTTACTCAGGGCTGGTATATCATATGTTACGGATTGGGTATATATATCTTGAACTTGTTTTTGGCATTCTTGACCCCTAAATTTGATCCTTCATTGGAACAAGAGATGAAAAACGAATCTATAGAAGAAGGTGTTCAAGAGGAAGAAGCAGAAGACAAGGAAGAGGAAGAGGAATTCAGACCTTTTATCAGAAGATTACCAGAGTTCAAATTCTGGTACAACGCTACTAGAGCTACAGTTCTTTCCTTATTTCTTTCCTTATGGAGCATTTTTGACATCCCAGTCTTCTGGCCAATCTTGTTGATGTACTTCATCATCTTGTTCACATTAACCATGAGGAAGCAAATCCAGCACATGATTAAATACAAGTATTTGCCGTTTGATTTTGGCAAGACTAGATACAGAAGAAATTAATATGGATCAGTATGATTTGGAGTTCACGTATCGATCATTTTCAATAAGGGGGACGGAATCTTACATCGTAGTTCCTTCGCCATTTGACTGGCGAAAACATTACATCTCTATAAATCGGTTAACTTGTATTATCTTTCAGTCGCTTATTGTGTATAGCATTCTAATATAAATCACTTATTCCGACCCAGCCACTTGCTCGAATTTGGTCACGTGCGCGGACAACTGTCGACATCGAGACTTCCTTCAACTCACCCCTAATTAAGAGGCTGTAGTACCAGTGATCACCCTTTTTTAGTACAACGCATTCGACAAATAGATCAATCGAAGGATGAGTCGTGCTGAAGTGGATTTGCAAAACAGTGTCAAGAAGGCATGCAATGGCGATGAAGTTCCACCTAAAAGAAAGCATGTCAGAGCATGTATTGTTTATACGTGGGACCACAAGAACTCCAGAGCTTTTTGGAACGCCGTTAAGATTCAGCCTCTACAAAGCGATGAAATTCAATTATTCAAAGCTTTAATAATGGTGCACAAGGTGTTGCAAGAGGGCCACCCAAATACTTTGAAAGATGCATATAGAAACAGGGACTTTATTTCATCTTTGTCTACTGTTTTTCCAACACACGGTAGTGCTTATGGAAGATTGATCAGCCAATATGACAAATTCATTCTTCAGAAGTTGGACTTTCATCGTAACAACCCCGGATTTAATGGTATGTTTGAATATGAGGAGTACATCTCCCTTAGAGCTGTTAACGACCCCAACGAAGGTTACGAGTCTATTTTACAATTAATGGATTTACAGGATCTGATCAATGATTTACAGAAGATCATCTTTGCTACAATCAATCAAACTCCAAACAACTTGTGCAAAGTCAGCGCTTTGGTTCCTTTGATTTCTGAATCGTATGGTATATACAAGTTCTGTACTTCAATGTTGAGAGCCATGTATCAGCAATTAGGTGCGGATGAGGCTTTGTCCGTTCTCTTTGAAAGGTTTGACTCTCAGCACTTCATGCTTAGAGACTTCTACACTGACTGCCATGCAATCAAGTTTTTGACGAGTTTGATCACCATTCCAAGGTTGTCAAATAATCCCCCTAATTTGCAAGTGACCGACGAGGGAACTCCGATCTCAAGACCAAGGTCTGTTAGCACTGAAAATACACCTCAAATCTCTTCTCAACCCACGTCGAACTTTGAGCCACCATCCAATCCTCCACCTGCTGTAGATCAGCTTCTTTCTCAGCAAACGGGCTACTTGTATCAACAACAGCAAGAACAGCAAAGAATTCAGAACGAATTGGAATTACAGCGTCAGCTGCAACTTCAACAACAGCAGTTGCAGCAGCGACTCTTCGATGAACAACAGCGTGACCAGGAGAGACGCTTTTTAGAGGAGCAACAAGCATTGCTGCACCAACAGACTCAACAACAGCAGTCTCGCGTGTCTGAACTCGAACACGACTTATTGATGTTCAAGAGCCAGTACGACAATGACCAGCTGTTGTTACAACAGTATGATTCAAGGGTTAAGAGCTTGGAAACAGAGTTAATGAACTTTAACAATACTGCTACGCAACAGATTGCATCAAAGGACGAGCAAATCAAAAACTTGGAGGATCAAATCGCTAATTGGACGAAGAAGTATGAGTCTTTAGCTAAATTATATTCTCAACTTCGTCAAGAACATTTGAACTTGTTATCTAAATTCAAGAAGATCCAACAAAAAATCAATAGTGCTCAGGAGTCTATCTTGAAAAAGGAGAAGTTCGAAAAGGACTTAAAAGCAAAAAATGTTGAATTGGCAGATTTAATCCGTGAACGTGATAGGGCTAGATTGGACTTGGACAGAGTGAAAGCCAGCAAAGACCTGGAGATAGAAAAGCTTCAAGCAGAGATTCGCGAATTGAACTCCACTGTTAATCAATCGGGCAAGTTGCAATCTTTGAACCTATCCACAATAACTTCTAAACATGAAGGCGAATTGAACAAGTTAAAAAGCCAATTAGCAGAGAGGGACTTGAAATTAACCAACTTGGGAGATGCATCTGATTTGCAGCAGAAGTTGAGAGACAAGGAAATTGACTTAGAAATTGCGCAGGAATCCTTAGAAAGCGCTCTCAAAGAATTAGAACTCTCGAAAACCGATCAGGATGACGTCGTTAATGCACAGATCGATCATATTTTGTTGAAAAATATTGACAAACTTAGAGGCTTGATCGACATTTTCTTGGAAAACAACATTAGAAGAGTACAGGATATCAAGCATGAGCTCTCCTCGCCAATGCAAGCAGGAAATTTGAACTCTACCCCTGAATACTTGTTGTCGATCATTGAACTTTGTTCCGATACGGCAACAGATTTTGCTACAACATTCAATAGTTTCATTGCCGAAGGTAAGCAAACTTATGAAGATGATGATAGCAGCTATTCTGCTATTATTTTGACAAGCTCGGAGTTGACTGCTTATGTAAATGATTTGATGCTCAACTCCAAGGGTATTACCAAAGTCATTCCAAAGCAGGAGGAAGATAAGCTCTTATCATTAGTATCTGATACATTAGTAGACACTGAACACTACTTCCAGAACTTGAAGTCTGAAAGCTTGAACGCCTTAGAAGATGACGATGATAGAATAGATAGAGTAATTGATTCAAACTTGAATCTTCAAAATGCACTCCAAACCTTAGGAAGATTTGTTGAAAAGTTGAGTTCCAGTAAAGGACTCAACTTCAAGCTGGGAAATTTAGAGGATATCGTAAACTCTGAAATGGAGCAGACGGCACAGACAGTAGATTCTGCATCTAAATTCTTGGAGAAGCTTTTAAAGAACCCAAATATCTATGGTGGTAATTTTGAAGTCCACGAGGCTTTGCTTGCTGCCGCGAAGGCAGTGACCGATGCTGTTACATTCTTAATTTCAGCCGCCACGGAGTCTCAAAAAGAAATCGTCAACAAAGGGCGTGGAACTCAATCCAAAACTGAGTTTTATAAGAAGAACAATAGATGGACTGAGGGATTGATAAGTGCTTCAAAGGCTGTTGCTGGCGCTACAAACATATTAATCCAAACGGCTGATGGTGTTCTCAAAGAGACCAACTCTCATGAGCAATTGATCGTCGCATCTAACGAGGTAGCTGCTTCAACTGCTCAGCTTGTTGCTGCCTCGAGAGTTAAGGCAAATTTCACTTCTAAAACTCAAGATCAGCTTGAGACGGCTTCAAGCAAGGTTTCAAGTGCATGTAAGTCATTGGTCAGCAAAGTGCAGTCTCTTTTGGAAAATGAAGAAAAGACAAATGATATTGACCTCAGTAAACTTACAACGTACGAAGGTAAGACTGTGGAAATGGAGCAACAGGTTGAAATTTTAAAATTAGAAAACAAGTTGGCATCGGCGAGAAAGAGATTGGGTGAAATCAGAAAGCATGGTTACAGAGACGATGTAAGTGATGATGAGACATAAGCTTCTATTTTGATACTGAGTATTTTGCAAATTACTAAAAAGTTTTTTTACACGCTTTACAAGCAATAAATGAATAAAGTACGACCTAGCTAAATAAGATGTAGAATATGTGAAGAAAGACTTTCTGTAGCTACATTAAGGTTGCCAAACAGCACGAAGACGGGATAATGAGCTGAAAGGGCCACTCTTCAAAAGTTGTCAAAATAAGGTACTTAGGATTTACTTCACCCCGTTGAAATGATACTTTCGTGTATCTTCAACACCCTGGCACATAATCACCAGAAAATAGAAGTTTTCCAAGGACGTCTTTAGACGGCTGCGGAGGCCCTACCACTACCTGCATCATTTCAGTCGAGAAATGGCTCATCAACTAGCGAAACACACTTCTTCCTTCATCAGTTGTAGTCACGCGGTGTACTACCTACCGAGTTTGCAAGCTATGAGTGTACTCAAACTCGAACTAATAAAAGTCATTGTGCTGCAATGGGGGAACGGTAAATATTTTTCTTATCAGTGATAAGACTACGCATGCCATGGCAACATCAACTTATATATTTCTCAGATCCATTGAAGGAAGGGCCCATTAGCTGGAGATTTCAGTCTAATTTAACTTTCTAGCTACAATATGGACTCAAAACATTTTATTAGTTTAGGTAGTTTCAGAAATCAACCTTTGACATGTAGCTCGGATTTGTCTAAGCATTATGAATTTAGAATAAGACGAAACACAACAGATTTGCTTTACTCATAAGATAGAAATATGCTGGGTAAAAGTTGTAGAGCTCATACATCAAGTTCCGTGAAAAATACCGTAGTAAAACCTTCTCAACGAATCCCCCCTGTAGCCATCAATGAATTAACATGGATCATCTATTTGGCAATGAATCGTGGAATGTTCAAACGACTAACTTGTGTGGATTATGCAGCTATAGTAGCATAGCCTTACATTAAATAGAATCCAAGTACTCCACGTAGACCATAACCTCAGCAACAAGAATCAGAAAACCTAACAACATGCGAGAGAACCGGGTTTGCAGACCTCACAATGAAGGCATCCAGTATCAAATGGCATAATCATACATATTTACTAATTCAATTACTCAAATGAAACGACAATACAAAGATTGACTAGTCAAGCAAACTCCGCTAAGGAAAATCAAAGGACTTGGCTGATATCCGTTCAAATTATCCCTCGTACCAGGTAAGCTGATGTACTTAATTATTACTCTGACCTACAAATGAATGCAACTTGCAAAATAAGCTGTGTTCCTCGACAGATGCTATCGAACAAGAAAACTTCACGAAATAACAATGTAGCGAGTACACCGCCACCACATTCAGCATCACAGATAAGCTGGAGCATATCGGTACAACATGCAATTCGTCAATCTCTTACATCTGCCACATCTTTCGAGCCATTAATTACAGCAAGTTGGCTATTTTTCCTTGTACGTCTAAACTATCACGATTGTTGAAATAGATATTAAGCAAGAGTAAAAAGAAATTTCTAATTAACCAAGATGTATGACAACTTTGAAAACCGTATCCAAGACATTTTACAAATGAGCGGAACTTCTAGAGGAGTCAACACAGAAGTCAAAAAGGCAGATTTAAATTAGCAAAATAATTAGAGATATCAGAAATAGCCACGAGGGCGATGATCTATGGAGACATAAGGATAGCAATCTACCTTTAATATAGGTATATTGTGTTATGATACATTGAACTACATAGTTTAGTTTCTGCCGAGATAAATAAGATAGTTTACTACTTGTTTTAAATCCGCTTGACTACACATCCCGAAATATAAGTAGGCTTTAAGAATATCTAGCCATGCTACCACAACACAAGTTACATACTTTGTGAGACCAGGATATATCAACTGCTTTTATCAATCAAAAGAGAACTATGCTCGACTCTTTTACTATCTAGTCTGATACAGACTTACACTCATTGGTAAAACAAATTTATTAGAGAACGGTCATTGTGGTAGACATGGGGTCTTTTGAAAAGGCTACTTTTTCTTGAGAAGGGAGCGACATTTAAATGAATATTAATCGACGTCTAGATTCAAGAAGATGGAAACATATCGGAAATACTACTAGGGTTTGTAATATTGTGGTAGCATGGTTAAGTACTTTTAGAACTTACTTATATTTTAGGATGTCTAGTCAAGCTGATTTAAAACAAGTAGTAAACTATCTTGTTTATCTTGGCGGAACCTAAACTATGTAGTTCAATGTATCATAACACAATATACCTATATTAAAGGCAGATTGCTATCCTTATGTCTCCATAGCATCGCCCTCGTGGCTATTTCTGATATCTCTAATTATTTTGCTAATTTAAATCTGCCTTTTTGACTTCCTCTTGTAAAGATTGCAGTGCCGACTCCTCTAAAAGTGACGTTCATTTCTAAAATGGATGTCTTATATTCGCCTTTCAGAGTTGTCTCACACATCTCGGTCAATTAGAGATTTCTTTTTACTATTGTTTAATATCCATTTCAACTTGCACAAAAGCTACAAACATTGAATACCTGTAACAACCACTGGTGCTATTATAGGTTCAATCCTATCCAATGTCAAACGCATTGGTCAGCTCAATCGATACCAGGCTTAACTATCAACAATCGCTAAATGATAGATTTACATAAAGGATTTGCATATGAGAATAGAACGAACCCAATTAGAATAATACGAGCACATTACCCATAGAAATTCAAAGAGGTAGAGCTATCCTCCTTGTCCTAGGACAATAATTGAATGCTATTATCATTCTTGAAGGCTGCTGCTGAAATATTCAGTGTGCCCCAATCAGTAAAGTAAGACCCAAAAGATATCATGCGATTGTATCATCTATTATGGTTTCCAAGCATGACCTCACTTTCACAGATTTACATGTTTTAACTTGGTTCAAAAGTTGGTAAGAAAGAAACAGCTTTAAGAGGAAAAAACCCGTAATGTACTCATTCAGATTGCTTCTGCTAAAGAAAAGTCTAAGCCTCTAAGAATCATTGATTCACATGTACCAGTTCCGTGGTGAACAAGAGTACACGAGATATGTACGGTTCGCATCTGATTTGTAGTGTTCCTGGTACTCAGATCAAACTAGGGTCTTTGGGCCATATCCAATCCGAGGGGATGAGCATCCAAAAACAATAGATACAAGTACTTATAATATTGTACATTATTCTTTTGCAAGTATACATTTTTAGCAACAAAGTTAAGTTTATTACTCATTTTCTATAAATATAATAATATTTAATTTAATTTAAGTCTCAATTCTTCATGATTAATTATATTTAATATAAAATGGAGAAATCAACTGAAAGAAAGCTTGTAAAAGCAATAGAAAAAATAATTATTACTGACTTAACAAAAGAAATAGTTAGCTTAAAATTAGATGATGACATCGAAGAGAAAGTTTTAGGGGATAACTCTAAATTCCCTTTTCGCCCTTGTCCCATTTGGATAAGGAGTATATAAAATATATAGAAAGAAAGGGTATAATCCCAATAAGTTGATGATAATGGTGAGTTGTCTCTATGTTCGCTATTTTTATCGAACCTCCTAGAGAGCAGCCACTCCAGTCGATTGTAATCTTACTGGCATGCCTTTCACTGGTACCGACTACTATAATGGTGTATATCTCCTCACAATTCTTGAGGAGATCTCTTGAATACGTAACATGCAAGAAGAAACTGCTTTAGATAAATGAGTAGTCCTTCCGTATATATTCACTTTGTATTGTGGTATGAAATGTTTTGCAAATGGGGGAGGGTACTCATAGCCATTCTTACTTGTATGTGTTTTATATAATTGATAAATTGATATATTCGATACTTCTAGGATAACAAGACTATTCTAGAGAGAGATCTTGACATCCTTATAAGACCAGTCAGTCTCTCCAGTGCTAGCTACTTAGGTTATGGCGCTATCCCCATCATATGCATATGGTCGGACAACCTTAGAATATCATGCAAGACATATGGTCACAAGATGATATTATCTAGAACCTAATTGGACATCCTGGAATACTTTTTTTGACTTCTTCTTGAAAAGATTACTGTGCTGTCTCCTCTAGAAGTGCCCTTCATTTCCTAAAACGGATATCTTGGATACACCTTTCAGAGTTGTCTCATACGTCTTGGTTGATAAGAGATTTCTTTTCACTATTGTTTAATATCTCAGCATGTAAGTCTGAGTCTTCACCTCGTCTTCTGGTTTGTCGTAGGAGAAGATTTGTCATATTGAACCATATGTGTAGTACTTTGTTGTTTCTAGTGTTGGAAAAGCCGAACTATGGAAAGGGCATTTCAAGGGGCCACAAGAGTTCAGAACTAAGTCTACTGCAACCTCCTTATCTGAGTCTACATGCTTGAAAGAAAGAGAAAATCATAAGTCTGATCGTGGGGAAGTAGCGTCAAACTTTTGCTTGCTTGTATTGAGATAATCACCCTTGCTATGCCATTGGGTTAGATTTTTCTAGGAGAGTTGTTAAGCATTCTTCAAAATTGGAAAGTACTACATATTCATTAAAATTATATAATTGTGTAGGATTCCTCTCTATAGTATTGTACATTCCCGTGATGTAGTCATTTTACCTTGGAGATTCTGTTTCACGAAGTGTCAGTCTCTAAATATTAGTGAGAGGATAACTATTAAAGAGAAGTTAGCCACGTGAATGAAGAGGTGAAAATCTCATTTCTCAAATGCTGTTCTCCATCAGCATTGCCAGGTTCCAGGTATGTGTTTGACAGAAGAACTCCCAAGCAA
Organism: Scheffersomyces insectosa; assembly: GCA_030572575.1. NCBI lineage: Eukaryota > Fungi > Ascomycota > Pichiomycetes > Serinales > Debaryomycetaceae > Scheffersomyces > Scheffersomyces insectosa. Next base: position 21,454 of record JAJMAO010000170.1, read on the forward strand.
TTTATGAGTTTCTGTGACAATTTTTCATTATTCTTAAGTATGTTTTCCTCTTCTTGTAGTACGTGAGCGTCGGACTCTGGTGCTTGTATAAGTGGTGAAGCTTTCCTCTTGTAAATTAATTCTTGATATCGCTTTCTTCGCAGAATGAGAAAAGGTATCAAGATTATATCTCTGAATGCAAGTAATAGTGTTTTCTCTATTTCGATGTCTATTACTGAATTTTGATTTGAGTCAATTCCTTGAATTGATACTTCATGGAAGATTTTTTGAAGTGGTTGAAACATACTGAGCAAGTAAAACCTGACCTTACTATTGAAATATTCCCACTGAAAGGCGATTCGGGCCCATGACCGAATCAACTGAAGCGCATTCTTGCTTTTATTTTGAGTAGACGATTTAGAGACCAACTCGGACAATCTTGTGTCGACATTCGTAAAATCTTTCTGGAAGATCATCATGCACTTTATGAAGTAAGTGAAAAGATCTTGGGAAATCTCTCGCACTTTAAAGTCATCAAAATTCTCTTTGAACTCGTCACTAAGAGATATGGAACTTGATGAGCTGGCCCTGTACACCCGAGCGCTCTTAACCTTCAATTTAACTGGCTTGACGACATTCCCTATAGGTATTGGATCATAAGAGGTTAGGTTCCCTAGTTCAGCCAAGTAGTTATCTTTGATAAAGTTAGCTATGTCTTCAATTGTGTATCCCAAGCATGGGTGAATTGAGCCGTTCTGTAATCTTTTTTGTTGGGAGGGTAAGAAGAGTGGCCGCGTAACATACAAAAGGTTACTGAAAAACCTAGCACTTTTCTTTCCGAAGTCAATTAGATACTTATTTAGATATTCATTATCGCCTTCTGAATCACCAATAATTCCTAGGCCGACTTCGTTGCTTTGATGTTTATGGTTTCCTTTTTGTAGGTATTGATCTGTAGGAATCATTAGCTTCCTATGGATATCCAGTAAAGTAGAGTGTTCGCCCACTCCTTCGACCTCTTCCACGGAATAGTCGGGATCAGTAAAATTGTATACCATTGCGAAATTGATATCTGTTATGAAGGAATTCGAACTACTTGACGACAAAGTCATGGTTGTTCTCAATGGGTTGCTAATCTTCTGTTGACTGGGAGACTCCTCTTTGGCATTACTAGTACTTTGGTTCTCCCCTGATGCTTGGGAATTGCTATGTGATCTATGGAATAAATTGTGGAATGTAGAAACTGGGGAGCTTACTGAATTCTTCCTTCCTGAATTGCTAATTCCATCATCTATCAGGGTAGAGCTAAGAATTTTCTTCGAAACTTTGAGTCCATGGTGTCCACTAGTTTGTATTGAAAGATCAGGTTTGCTGGTAGATGTCTTTCCACTAAATTTTAACTTGTTCTTCGGTAATCTGAATTTGGCATTAGTACTCTTTTTAGGTTCGGATGATATTAGAGTGGAAACGTCGTCATCGCTATTGTTTAGAACGTTTTCATCATCTCCAATTTGAGTTGGTTGCTGAAATACATTGGAAGCCGATCTGTTTTTAGTGAATAGTCTCGTCAATGGGTTTGTCTTAGTAGTTGCTGCACTTGATGCTGAAATTTGTGACGTATTTGTATTTAGCTTCTTTAGGTTAGTGAACCCCACGCTTGAAACTTGGGAACCAACATTGGAGGCTTGAGAAAGCTGTGCCGTAGATGAGCTCGAATTGTTTGAGTGGATATAGAAGGGAGAATTCTGCTCTGATGTCGCTGTATCCATTATTTCCAATGGCTGGTATCAAAAGGAGTGTGCTAATAATATAGTTCACCTGGATTTTAACTGGATTCATGTATTTAATGGTGTGCGTCAGACAGCTTTTTTCGCACAGAATAAATAAGAAAAGTGCATACACGAATACCAATCAACTGAAACACATCCTCATACTAGAGTCAGAACTGTCATGTTGGCTAAGGAAAAAGGCGACGAGGCCTATAGTATAGGAGATTATACCAAAGCTATCAACTATTACTCTTTAGCAATTAATAATAGCCCACCAAATCTGGTCTTATTATCATCAAGAGCAAAGTCCTACTACAAGAAATTTGACAACGATGAAAATGTTACTCCCAATCAATGGAAGAGGGTGATAGAAGATTGTGCATCGGCATTAGATTTGGATAAATCAAACTACGATGCATCGTATTACGGCGGATTGACTATGTTCTTTCAATTGAAGAAGGAGGACAGAGGTCTTAAAATGCTCGAGAGTGCCTATGCCACGTCCATGGGTAATGCAAAGAAATTCAGACAATACCTGCTTCCCCAAGAGATCTATAGACTGATCTTACGTGCTCGCAAATGCTTAAAACAAGCAGAATTCGATCAAGGTATTCAAAGTACAAATCCATTATATCAAAGGCTAATGACACTACTCGAAGAAGATTATCAAAATCAGATTGATGCTGTATATTCGAAGAATGTTTCCAAAGAAATACTAGATGATTATACTACAAAGGTGAACATGCAGCGGATAAGTGACATCAAAGACTTGAACAGGGTTTTTTCCAACAACTATAACTCTGCTTTGCTACAGAAGCATGATCCTCCAGACCATTTGTGCGATCCGATATCGTTGAACTTATTTCATGATCCAGTAATTACTCCATCGGGACAATCCTTCGAAAAGTCATGGTTATGGCAACATTTATCAGTTAATGAGGTCGATCCGTTGACTAGACTGAAGTTAACAAAGGAACAATGCTATCCAAATTTAGGTCTCAAAATGTGTGTTGACGAATACATTGAAGACTACGGAATATCCACGGATCTCTAGTTGTTTTTCTTTTCGGAATAGTGTGAGACTCTATGGTACAGAATTTCCACTTATCGTCCTTATATTCTTCTATGTTGGACTCCACAATTCACTGTCTGCTATTAGTCTTATACGCGTTTCCTCAGTAGGACTATGTATAAGCGTCCTGCTGAGGACCTCGCAAATTGATAAGCGAATTGCTGTCAAAGAAAAAAGAAGTAGTGCGGGAGTAAAATAGTGGTTGCGATACCTTTGTTGTGCCATTTCCGGATTGGGCTCGTTTATAAACAAACATTAGCGATCGAGATTCCTTTCAAATCTTCTACTTTTCCAAACTAGGATGAATATACATACATATATAAATATATATCGTGGAGGTTTTCTGTTCTATTTTCTACTTGTCTGTACATTTCTTTACTCTAGTAACGCCTCATACAATGAATCCGTTTGATGATGAGGATAATCCTTTCCAGGATAACCAGCCCTCATTGCCTAATGCTGCTTTCACGAGTGACAGAACATCGCCACGTAGATATCATCAGTTGGACAACGATGATGAAGATGAAGACTTCATAGCATTTCCTCAATCTACCACTCAACTGCGTCAATCGCCTAATATTTTCAGTAGAAGTACAGCTCGTGCCGATAGATTGAGTAGAAGTACCCTAGGTGATACTCCAAACCTTCAATTTGGCACTCCAAGAGCTCAGTTTACTACGAGAGAATCTCCTAAGAGAGGGAAGCAAAGAGAAGTTCTTATCAGAGATGATGATGTTGAAGACACAAATGCATCTCCAACACGTTCACAATTTGGAGGCAGTTCAATTGGTAGTGAGAGATTCCTAGAACCTCCTCAACCAATATTTTCGAGGGAAACGTTCGCAGAAGCCAATACTCATGATGACGACCAGGTTACAGTAATTGATGAGAAGGACCCCTATGATTACGACTCATACCAGAAGGCTCACGAGTTAGAGCAGAGGTCGTTGTACTCAGAGGCAACAGCCTACAGCGGAAACTCCTATCTCTCTGACCAGCCAACCACTGAAAGTGAATACTTCGGTGCATCGATTGACGGCAACATAATGAACAATATCAATAATGGCTACGTCCCAAGACGAGAAAAGACCGTGACAAATAGAAAAGTAAGATTGGTAGGTGGTAAGACAGGAAATTTGGTTTTAGAGAATCCAATTCCAGAAGAGCTCAAGAAAGTCTTAACGAGAACCGAATCGCCTTTTGGGGAATTCACTAATATGACATATACAGCATGTACATCTGAACCTGATGACTTTATGAAAGACGGTTTTTCTTTAAGAGCAGCAAAATACGAAAGAGAAACTGAAGTGGTCATCTGTATAACAATGTATAACGAAGATGAGTTTGCTTTTGCAAGAACAATGCATGGTGTGATGAAGAATGTTGCTCATTTATGCTCTAGACATAAGTCGAAAGTATGGGGTAAAGAAGGCTGGAAAAAGATACAAGTTGTCATTGTCGCTGATGGTAGAAATAAGGTAAACGATTCTGTTTTGCAATTATTAACTGCCACTGGTTGTTATCAGGACAACTTGGCAAGGCCATATGTTAACAACAAGAAGGTCAACGCTCATTTGTTTGAATATACTACGCAAATTTCAATAGATGAGAACTTAAAATTTAAAGGAGATGAAAAGAACTTGGCACCTGTACAGGTATTGTTCTGCCTCAAAGAAAAGAATCAGAAGAAGATCAATTCTCATAGATGGCTCTTCAATGCATTCTGCCCTATTTTAGACCCCAACGTCATTATATTATTAGACGTTGGTACAAAACCAGATAATCATGCCGTCTACAATTTGTGGAAAGCATTTGATAGAGACTCTAATGTGGCAGGTGCTGCTGGTGAAATCAAAGCAATTAAAGGAAAGGGCTGGATTAACTTAACTAATCCTCTAGTTGCTTCACAAAATTTCGAATACAAAATGTCCAATATTTTGGATAAGCCTCTTGAGTCATTATTTGGATACATATCAGTTTTACCTGGTGCATTGTCAGCTTACCGTTACAAAGCTTTAACTAATCATGAGGATGGTACTGGACCACTCGCTTCATATTTCAAAGGTGAAGATCTCCTCAACGCAAGTCACAACAATAAAGAAAATAGTAAAACTAACTTCTTCGAAGCTAATATGTATCTTGCAGAAGATCGTATTTTGTGCTGGGAGTTAGTATCCAAAAGAAACGAAAACTGGGTCTTGAAATTCGTCAAGCTGGCCACTGGTGAAACTGATGTACCAGAAACAATCTCTGAATTTCTCTCCCAAAGAAGACGTTGGATGAATGGTGCATTCTTTGCTTCGCTATACTCATTGCGCCATAGCAGCAAAATATGGGCAACTGATCATTCTTATGCAAGAAAGTATTGGTTTCATGTTGAGTTCGCCTATCAATTTGTCACTCTCGTGTTCTCATTCTTTTCATTGAGTAACTTCTATTTGACTTTCTACTTCTTGACTGGTTCCTTAGTCTCAAGTATGAATTTCGGACATAATGGAGGGTTCTGGATATTTACGATTTTCAATTACTTGTGCATCTGTATTTTGACTTCGCTTTTCATTGTCTCGATAGGAAACAGGCCCCAAGCATCCAAGACAATATTCAAAACATTGATTATACTACTTACAATATGTGCATTGTATGCTTTGATTGTCGGATTTTATTTTGTCTTCAATACTATCCATGAATTTGGTGTTGGCAATTCGTCAACGTACGTTCTAGTAAGTATTGTTGTCTCGTTGTTGTCTACATACGGGTTATATTTCCTTATGTCAATTTTGTACATGGATCCATGGCATATGTTCACCTGCTCTATCCAATACTTTTTGATGATCCCCTCGTACACTTGTACATTGCAAATCTTTGCATTCTGTAATACGCACGATGTTTCCTGGGGTACTAAAGGTGACAATAACCCCAAGGACGACAAGACCAACCAATACATTATTGAGAAGAACGATCAAGGCGAATTCGAAGCAGTTGTTGTGGACGTAGATATCGATGAGGTATACTTGGAGACCTTGTACAATATTAGAGCAAAGAGATCTAATAGAAAGGTATTGTCTTCTCAGAATAATGAGAGCGCCCCAAGGGATGGAGAAGATTACGCCAAAGACGTCCGTACCAGGGTTGTGTTGGTTTGGATGGTAGCAAATCTTGTCTTCATTATGACAATGCTTCAAGTTTACGGACCGGGAGAAACAAAGAAAAACATCTATCTCGCATTTATCTTGTGGACTGTAGCAATCTTATCTTTGTTCAGAGCCATTGGATCCTTTGGTTATCTTCTCCAGAATATGGCTAGGTTCCTAGTTGAAAGTAGAAGCAAATGGCTTCATAAGAGGCAAGGCTACTCAGCTCCAAGTCATAACGCTTTGAATTAAAAAAATTTCTTTTTATATAAAATTCTTACTATTTAGTACATATACCCGTAATACCTGAAAGGTATCATTATTATCAGCGGCAAAATGTAGATAGACCTTACATAAATCGGCTATATTTTACTCTCTTTTTCTCTCTTTTGATATACAGTATTTTCCAGACAATATTCGCACCCCCTTTAACAATACTTCGCTCCAGTAATCCAAATTGAGGCGCGATAATTTCATCTAGTCTACGTTTTGAAGTATTAGAGAACAATGTTTATTTGCTATAAAAAAGTCACATACAAAATGAATTATATACGTTCTAGATACTTATATATTTCTTTTCATAGTTAGAATACTTTTCACAATTGAAGACTAATAAAGTTTGAGAAAAGATTAAAAAAGTTCGCGGAAAGACGGGAAACTAAAATGGTGAAAGTCAAAAAATGTGGTTGCAAACGGAACCAATATTTACTAACCACCCATAAAT
>JAJMAO010000171.1:0-28073 GCA_030572575.1 Scheffersomyces insectosa
TACTGTAATAAGCGCTTAGATTATGAATCCAAACGTATATATTTTATGGATGGTTAGCAAATATTTGTTCCATTTGCAATCACTTTTTTGACTTTCGACATCTCAGTTTCCCATCTTTCGGCGAACTTATTTAATCTTTTCAGAAACTTTGTTAGTCTTCAATTGTGAAAAGTATTCTAAGTACGAAAGGAAATATATAAGTATCTAGAACGTATATAATTCATTTTGTATGTCACTTTTTTATAGCAAATGAAAATTGTTCTTTAGTATTTAGAAACGTAGACTAGACAAAATTATCGCGCCTTAATTTAGGCTACTTGAGCGAAATCTTGTTAATGGGGGTGCGAATATTGTCTGGAAAATACTGTACTAATTTGTGCTTGAATCTTACCAACATACGTAGGAGTAGTTTTCTTACATCAACATCTGCTTATCACCGCCAAAAAGTTTAAATGCAGCGCTTATTTCTGAAAAGTTTCAAACTGGCAGTCTTCTTTGACAACTCGTCTTTTGGTGGAGATCTGAATGACTATTGTGAGGTGAATTGAAACTGTCGTCTAGGATAACAATACATCGGTACTCCTCAATTTATGATCAGAAGAATTCTCCCAAAAGCCTGTCCCTGTAATTGTTCTATTTTAGTAAGATTAAAAATCAGATTGCTACCGATAGTATTTCTGCCAAGATGTCAATCTACAGAACTACCATCCATCCACTCTACCAACGTAGTAATATACGAATACAGTAATACACCGTTGCATCCCCTCACTCCTCGATCTCCTCGCTACCATCTACTAACAACACACCCCACACTTCGCACCTCATTTGACATTTGCGTTGCAGGATGCCCGAAACGGTCAGCAGAGGTAATATCTGGGGTGGCTCACGAGGTATATTGCAGAGGGAAGCTACAAATGGCATAACTTGAAAGGAATGAGACGAATTTCATGCTTTTATCATAGCAAGTATTATCAGGTTCTTCTTTAAACTTACAAGTATAGGTGCGTCGATGTCCCATATTAAATAGAAAACTTCTTCAAATTTAGATCAATAAATATAAGGTTAAAAAGGATGGCTCAGATATCCTTGAATTGGTACTATATAAGTCATAACTTACTTCTTGGTGATTTCTAATGTCCAATCACCGGTCATAAGCACCTCCTTGTCTGCGGTGTAGGTACCACGGCCAGCATGTTGTCCTCTGATGAAGAATCCTCCAGGAGTAGTATCCTCTGGGAATTCTTTGGTGTAGACTTCCTCAGAAGGGGCTAATTCTTCTCCCAAGAAGATCTCGGTAGTTCTTATGGTTATTCCAGCCTTTGTGACAACTTGCTTGTAGTGCAAATCTTTCAAGGTTCTGTTCTTGACCTTGAAGTGGATTGTCGTCTTATACTTGCTATTCTCTGGGAGTGTAACGTGGACCTCTTTGCCGACGACTGGGACGACAAGAGGCTCGTCTCTACCTTCGATTATAACAGTGAACTTCTCAATTTCGAGGTCTGGGTGAGTTGGGAATGGAGCCATAGTGATAGTGAAATTTTTCTAGAATGGATGCTAAATATTCAAAGTCAACCGAAGTGCTGCAATTGGAGAATAAATATTTTCAAAGATAGTGTTGCTCTTTGGGGTTGTTTCTATATGAACTGAGTCAACACCCGGGACTTGTTCGTTCATTTATACCTATCTTCCTCGTTCCTCGGGCTAGACGATGTGGGGATGCCTATCTTGGTACGCGACACCCTTGACTCTATTAAGTGAGGTGGTAGCCCATTTCGGCATACAATTCAAGTTCACATGAAAATTTAATGCAGTGAGTCTATTGTCGATTCATTTGAGCCACTTTTAATCTAGATGGAGTCGCGGAGTATTCTCTTGTTAGTAAGAGGTAGACAGCAAAGCAATTGTGCGCATCTTGTCATTGGTCGTTTCAGGCGTTGCCGATTGTCCACATATTAGCTTAGAAATACGAATATGGACTACCCACACTACACAACTGCCGCTTCAGGCAATTGTCATTTATTTGGTATGTAATCGTAGAGCTACAAGTGGGAGACAAAACCCAGTAAGGTTTCGGGCGACTGTCGAAACGCCGATATGTGAGATGAGATGTAACCCGCTAGAAGCGAGCCGTTGCCCAAATAAGCTTGATGTATGAGGGATAGTATAGTGTATTAATTGGTCAGAACATTTTGAACCCCAATGGGCTGGAGTTGGGTTGCCAGCACCTTCTACGTATTTAGCAAAGTAGCAATCGTCCGCATATGGGAGTTCTCTTGACAGTTGTAGAGACCATACAGGTAACAAAACTCCCATCTGGCGTTACTTCAAACAATGTATGTACAATAGCCGAGATCCCGAGGAATCAGCGGTTGCTACCAAAATCTGCATACATACGTTGCCGAGGGAGCTCTTTCTAATGAACTAAAATCTGTAGTTTGCTTCTGGAACAACCGGCCCTATGGAAAGGTACACTTTATGGATGAGAAGCCCGATTCAACTGTTGAGCAGTAAAGTGTAATTGGTTTGGTAGAAAGAGTCAAACGCATAACCAGTTGCGAAGTGACGATACAAACTTGGACTTGCAGTAGATAAGCTATCTAAACTCAAAGGACATGAGATATGGCTTCGTTTATCTTCCTTATCCTCTCCTTGTCGAATTCAGCTTTCTCTGCCGCTATCAAAGAAATTGCGTCTCTATCGCGTTAGCTATTAATCACAGATAATGAACGATAGAAAAGAATAGAGTTCTGAAGTAGCCTACAACATATTTGCTCCTCGGGACGTGGATCACTGTAGACCATTTCAGTTTTGAGGCTCCTTAGTAATTGAATATTATGTCCATATATTGAGCTATTCAACTATTGAATATCTGAATGAATTCCTTAGTTATCAGGATACTAGTAGTTGTATTATAAAAGGAGTTTCATCCAGATTGGTTGGAGTTTATACTAAAAACTTAACCTCTATTTCTTAATATCGAGAGTAACCTCTACCGCACTAACTGTATCATCAAGATCGTCCGCTGGGTTAAAATCAGGGTCCTGCTCGGAGTTGTAGATAATAATTCCATTCTTGTTTGCATTTTCTCTCTCTTGCCTCTTATAAAACCACAACACAACAAATGTCCATAGGACAATTGCAAGCGCCGAAGCTGCTGTGAAAGAGAATCCCTTCAAGAATCTAGGAGCTTCAACAGTTTTCCATACCAATATCGAAGTCCAAGCACTAGACAGTTGTCCAAACATATTCATGAAAACCAACACGACTTGTCTCTCACGGATATCCCTACGACAGATATCACCTTGCCATGAATACAAGACTGGAGACATTGCCCATCCGAAATATTGTAGGCAGAAGGCAAACCATTTAGCACCTTCAGGGACATTCCACACAGCCAATACGACGTTCCCTATAATATTAAAAGCTTGAGAGAAAACAATACCAGCCCATCTAGAGTTGAACATATCAGCTATTCCACAAGTCAAGACTAACCATAACAAACCTAAACCTGGAGTCAAAGCTGTGTAATCTTGAAGTTGTCCTGGACTAAATCTTGGAGTTCCATCGCTATTTGTCAAGGACTTCAACCATAAGGCGTAGGAACCGGATGAACCATTGCTATTGTTCCACAAGAATGCATTCCATAAAGACAAAACATATACATGCCAGGAACTGATAATAGATTTCCAGACTTTAATGTCGAAGAAATACTTTGCGGCATTCTCTCTGGGCTTAAAGTTCTTCTGGTCAGCAATCATACGACGTCTGGCAACCCTAATGTCATCATCGGTCAAAAAGATGCTGTAGCAATCTTGAGGGGTTCCCGGAATCATATAAATTCCTATGAACCCCACTATAGCCGAGATGATACCATCCATAATAAAAATCCATTGCCATGCTTCATGTCCATCAACTCCACCCATTGTTCTTTCGATTGCACCAGAGAGTAGTCCAGAAGTCAATATACCTAAATATTGGCCGAGATAGAAGAAGCCAGCTCTTCTTGCAACTTCACTGGTACTTGACTTCAACCATGAAGCAAATAAACTATGGTAGGCAATATAGGCACACGATTCAAAACCTCCAATGAAGAATCTAATCGTTTTGAGAGTTTCGACATTCCCTGATTTGTATAAGGACACGGTTAAAATGGACCAAGCTATATCCAACAATGGAAGCACATAATTCAATGGAAGTGCATAAAGTATGTACATGAAGGGAATCTGGAATATAATGTTACCCACAGTGAAAAGCATTTGAGTATTAACCAAGTCGTTGCCTTCCATTCCAATCGATTCTTTCAAACCACCAACATATGCATTGGTAAGGTTTGTCTGGTCCAAATATTTCACCCAATACGCCAACATAGAATATAATGTTAAGAGCAAGTCTATTTTCAAAATTAATCTACGCTCTTCGGGGGTGTCATCATCATGAAACCACTTGTACCATTTACGCTTACCCTTAGTCGTTTTGGTTACACGATACTCGTATTCGTCAAAAAATTTCCACCATTTGCGATCTTTCTCATCCCTGTATTCGAGTTCGCCTAGCTCGTTGGTGATCTCATTCTCATTGGAACTGGACTTTTCCAAGGAGGGAACTTCTTGAGCCTGCTGGAGTTCGGGAATAATGAAATTTCCATTTTCGTCTTCATCCACTACTCTTCTGGTGGGAAAGATGCCCCATTTCAATCTCTTGGACACTGTTGCAGCGTAACTCATATTGGGCGAACAGATGATTTGATGCAACCTCAGATTCTAGCACCAAGCCAGATCTTCGCTATTTATACCCATCACAAGAACCGTTTTTTTGCAATATAAAATAGTGCCGGCCTTATCTGTCGCAAATGGTGTCTCTTGCAGGGCGCAATCTCATAAAATATTGCCAATCGTACTCTCAGTATTTTATAGGCTTCATGGAGAGTCAACTGTGGCTCTCTCGCATTAACATGCCAAGTGCGTACCAACCTTTTAGGTGAAGGACGTGTTCATTGTAGACTGAAATACATTTACTAACATGAACTGCATTTTTTCCTTGTTGTCATCATAGAACTGTGGTGGCTCAGTCACGTAAGGTAGTTTTTTGCCGCAAAATAGTTGGTCCAGCTAGAGTGGGTTTGCATGGAGGCGTGCTAAAAATAACGGAATTCGTGCCCTTTATATCAAAGTGCATAGGATTATCCGATTCACGTGAGAGCTGCGGATTATTCCTAGCAATTACCCAATAATTTTGATACTTTCTATCATAATTGGACCTGGTACAAAATATATCTTACAAAATATATCTTTCCGTCGGCTCGGGTGCGGCTAGTAAAGTAGCTTCTAGTATCGCGTTAAACTAGCTAATCGATGGTGCAATAGACCACTTCCAAGAAAACTCCACCGTTCGCACAATTTCCACTCCTCGTATCTCGGTTGATCATTAATTGGCATATTCATCGTTCCGCCAATAGTGCTATATATCGATAGCAAGAGAAGATCAATGGAACTTACGGCTCACTTTTTACTGTCCGAGGCAACTTCAAATAACATTTGGCAATTCCGATCTTTTGGTGGGGATAGCCCTAAATATACTCTGAACTCTGTATTACTGAAACGTGTAAACCTTAATGAACTAGCAAACTTCATCCAAATCCTAATCTTTCATCTACTAACGGATTTGTTGGGAGATTTAGTGTACCCCACAAGAATTCGAGTACTAAATATTCGCATCTCAGCGTCTATTATCGGATCGACTGTTTCATATTGATCTGTGTGAATAGAAGTGTTACATTCAAATTTCCATCTCATCGCTTCAAATTATTTAGAGTTCCCTAATTGGAGTTGCTAATGAACTTTTTTTAGGACATACAATTGAGACATACGGACAATCCAGGACATTGAATAATTTGTCCGGGGTAAAGTGGGGTAGAAAATACGTAAATTTGGGGGATCCAATGACACCGCAGCAAATATAATAGAAGTATGGCATGGAACACTTGCAAAATCAGATATCGGATCCGATTCTTGTGCGTCTTTTCATTTTTGCGTTATGGGTTGCTCAGCAGAGACGGGCTCGGAGCTATGTGTGTGAGTACTGTTGTTCCGCAAAATGTGCCAGTCCCTGTCAAATGGAGATCGAAGAAAAATGGTTTAATGTTGCAATAACATTTCCCCGCCTTCATTATTTATTTGACCAAAAGAAACTGTCGCTCTGAAGAGAATACGCGGTAACAAACTTGTCCATGGGAGGGCAAACCACAACCTGGAAGAAATGTGTCTGAACTTTTGCAGAGTCACTACATTCCGTTCAAGCTCAAACAAATTCGTTTGGTGCGCGTCTGCTATCTCAGCGAGAGTTTTTGAGGTGGGGTGAGACAACGGACTAATTAATGTTGCATCTACTGTCTGAAACATGAATACGCCCAAGAAAGCTTTAGGGCGAACACTGTCCAGCACATAGGCGAGGATGATACGTTGAGTAGAGCGAACCCCACCGTATTGTTCCATTTCCTGCGTCGGGTCGCCTCACCTTCCTTTCTCAGAGTTGAAATGTCGGTTTTTGAAATAATTCTCCGCGCGGCCAAAAATTCCCACCACTCTGACGAGAGAAGAACCCTTAACGTGCTGCATTCTATTCCCTCCTTCTATTGCTAGTATTTAACATTAATAAACTATGAGTATTAACAAAGTGGGAATGCCCTGCGGGATTTATGGCACTTTCAGCCACTCGGGTGTGGCTCTTTAAACTTGACCGACGCAATTTTTTCAGCCTTCAAGTATCCGACAGTAAGCCTTTCGTTGATTGAAATTATTTTCCCCTCACTGCAGTCATGCTGCACATTATTTTTTGTGACCACGTCCGAAATTCTACTTTTAGCAGTCGCAATATACCCATTTTGCGACCCATCTGCGTTATCGTAAGGAATCGGAACATCACCAGGGGGTGAAGCAACCCCGCAGAAATGCTTCTCATGTACTTTGGGACTTCGTTGGGCATTCCCTATAGTACTATTTGGGTGTTCCCGGGGAGGGAATAAATACTGTATATCGCAGCTATTGCTAGTTGGTGGCTGTGAAACGTCTATTCCCGCCTTTGGATCGGCAAAACATCAGTTGTTCTTGGTAGATACCATGAATTCTCTATCTTATAAAGCTGGGCATTTTCCCACTAAACTCGGTTATAGTCAGCTTAATTTCTTGGATTATTATCAAGAAGTTCCTTGGCCTGTCAAGAATATTTCTTGGTTCCTTCAACGGTTAATACCTCAGTGCACTCATCTTAACAATGAGCAACGAAAAGAAGGAAGTATACTCCATCGCGTCTCGCCCAACAGTGGACCCTGAGAGACCTATAGAGCCACCTCAACAAGAGCCTGCTAAAAAGAAATGGAGATGGGCTGCTGCCCACGATGACTCCCCTCCAGAGATTTACAACAGAACGCTTTATCTTTCCGTATTTGTGTTTGGTATTTTAGGAGCGGCTAGAGGATTCGATGAAGGAAATAGTATGTTGATCATTATCTACAATTAAATGGCAAGGATTGTTTTACTAACAAATTTTAGTTTCTGGTAATATCACTTTACCTTCATTTATGAGCAGGTTCGGGCTTAGCGACAAAAGCAAGACTCCCGATCAACTAGCCAACTTGAAGTCTAATATCACTTCTATGGTTCAATTAGGATCCATTGGAGGATGCCTAATTGCTATGTATACAGTAGACAAGTTTGGAAGGGTCAGAGCTTTGCAGGGTGTTTGTATTTTGTGGATCATTGCAGCCATTATTCAGATCACTTCCAACAACGTTGGTCAGTTGTACGCTGGAAGATTACTCGAGGGTCTTGCTATTGGACAAACAACTACTATTGGACCATCTGTATGTATTTCTTGGAAATTTCCCTCTTAACTCAATATGAGAAGTTTTACTAACGAGATTTTAGATGTCGGAAATTGCACCCAACAAGATCAGAGGTATGTGCGTTTGTATCTTCTCTGGTGCTGTCTATTTTGGTATCTTTTTGGGCTACTGTGTTAACTACGGAACTATTCTTCACGTTTCAAACACTTCAGACACTCAGTGGAGAATTACACTTTCCTTAAAAATTATTTTAGCTGGTATAATCTTTGTTCTTTCTTTCCTTTTCTGTGTTGAAAGTCCAAGATGGCTATTGAAGGTCAACCAACCGGATAAAGCCATTGAGAATTTATCCAAACTCAGACACTTACCTCCTGATCATCCTTATATTGTGGCTGAAGTCAGTGATATTAACGAGCAGGTTTTGGAGGAAAAAGAGGCTGTCGAAGGATCAAACATCTTCGATAAAATAAAGTCCATTATCACAGTCAAATCTCTTAGATATCGTTTCTTTGCTGTTGCTGCTATGGCCCAGGTTCTTGGTCAATGGAGTGGTGCTAACGCGATCACTATCTATACCTCAGAGTTGTTGAGTTTTGCAGGTATCAGGGGTACAGATCAATTGAAGTACTCGGCTGTTTTGGGAGTTGTGAAGTTCGTTTCGGCATATGCTTCGGCCTTCTTCATTATTGACTTCTTGGGAAGAAAGAAGGCATTGTACACTGGTCTCACACTTCAAATGATTTGTATCTTGTACTTCGCCATTTTTATTACAATCGTTCCACAAGCAGGTGATACTGATGTCATCCTCACACCATCTCAATCGAGGGCTGCAAAGGGTGCTCTTGCAGCTCTCTTTCTTTCTGGTACTGGATGGACAATGGGCTTTAACAGTATTCAATATTTGATTGGCTCTGAGATTTTCCCGTTGAAAATTCGTTCCTTTGCTCAGTCGTTAGTCATGGTGTTACACTTCGGTAACCAATATGGTAATTCTAAGGCTCTTCCTAAGATGTTGTTAGCTTTGAACAACTTTGGAGCCTTCTATTTCTTTGTTGGTGTCATGATTATTGGACTTTGCTGGGCATATTTCTTCCTTCCTGAAATATCTGGAAGATCATTAGAATCTATGGAAGATATCTTCAATTTGCCATGGTACCTCATTGGTAGAAAGGGTCCTGAGTTATGTCCTGATTACTCGGAGATTAACAAGATCACGCATACAACGAGTCGTGGTAACACTTACGCAGATCATGTAAACTACAATATGGAAAACTCTAAGGTGAACCAAGAATTTATTGAAGACATTAATAAAGAAAAGGAAGGAAGTCTCTTACAGCGTGACTCCTTAGAAAAAGATGCGGAGAAGAAGATCTGAGCTCATAAAGACTGCCTAAATCAATTTCGATATCAAGACACTGGATGTCCGATATATAATTATATAACTTTGATTAGATATTAAATGGATATGATGATTATATCGCCACAGATTTGTACTACGTAAATACATGAATTTTAATTTTATAAATCGTTATAATATAATTATAAATTAGTCTAAAGTACATAGTTTTTAGGAAACGCTCAAATGAGCTCATTCCTTTTGCTTTTTAGATGGGCCCTGGTTCAGATTCTGATTAAGTTGTCTCTTTCCATTGTTATTTTGGCCCTGGTTTTGATTTTGATTTTGGCTATGACCTTGCTTGTTATTCTTTCCGAAAACAACACCCTTTGGGTTAGCATTTCCTTGGGGCACTGGTGTTTTTGATACTTCTGGCCTATCGATCGTAGGACGGTGCACTGTCAACGTACTTTCGGTAAATGGGTACCCTAAAGGTTTGTTAGCTTTTGCTACATTGTTACCACTTGAAACAGGAATCTGAGGTAATACTGCTGGTGTTCCTGGGGCGGATTGTTGTACATGCTTAGCAGCTGGGGTGTTGTTTGACGGAGAGCTATTAAATGCCGGTGATGTCTTTGAGCTGGCAGATTCCAATTTTTCTAACTTCTTGTTCAACATCTTAATCTTTACAGCGTATAGGTTATCCATTTGTATCTTTGTCTTGGCCCTCTCTTCTTCCAAGGTCTTTGCAAAATCTTCATTTAGCTTCTTCATAGCCGCTTCGTGTACCTTCTTAAGGTTCTCAACAACTAGTTTACTACTGTCCCCCTTCAGTTGTTGGTCTACTGTTGCCTTTACCTGCTGTTGTACTCTAGCTTGAAATGACTTTTCAAGCTCAAGTTTTCTTAATTTAACCGAATCCTCCAATGAATTGTACTTGCGCTGGAATTCAGCGTCCAAGTTCTTTCTTAAAGCATCAATATTTTCATTAGGCGTACCATTATTCTTGCGTTCCTCTTCGAGCTGTTTCTCGAATTCTGCCCTTAATGTTCTCTGTAAATCTGATTTTTCTGTCTCAAAAGTCTGCTTCAACGCATTCAATTCGTGCTTTAAACTTTCGGTAGATGTACCATCAGCAGTAGAAAGCGACAGCTGTTTGAGCTGGGAGATTTGTGCCACTAATGCATTCTTTTCCTTTGTTAATGCATTGATTTGCTTCAAAGATTCTTCATTTGCTGCCTTGATCTGCTTGTTAACTTCGTCTGATTGAAAGGAAGCATCGTTTTTCTTTGCAGTCAATGTAGCAATCTCTTCATTAAGAGACGTTACAGATGCTTGTAAACCTTTGATAGTTTCATTCTGTGATTGAAGTCTAGCATTGGCTGTACTTCTGACTTCCTTGATCTTCTCTCTCATGGCTTGTAAAGCATTTTGATCAGACTCGGTTGAAGGATCTACTCTAGACTTCAACCTTTCGTTTTCCTCTTCAATCAACTTCAATTTTTGATTACCTATTTCAATCTCGGTGGTTAGGTATTCGATCTTTGCTCTGAATGGTTCCAATTCAGATTGCGCTTGTTCAAGTTGTTTGTTTAGTTCATTCAAACGCTCTACATTGATCTTGTTTTCGTATCTCAAAGTGCTGTTACTCTCACGAAGAATACTCAACTGTTCGATTTGTTCAGAAAGTCTGGTTTGTTCTTTTGAAGTAGCACTGAGATCAATCGCAGTCGAAGAAATCCTTGCAAATTCAGATCTCGTCACAGCAAGTTCACTGGTAATTTGTTCCAAATGTTGTTGGAGACGTTTGTTCTCCTCTGTCAACACTATAACATTGGCCTCTGCAGCACCCTTCTCTCTACGTAAGAAGCTGACTACTTCTCTCAACTCGTCAGAAGAAGATGTATCCAAATTGTCTCCTGAAGGTTTGTTTAACTCAAGCTGATTCAAAATGAGATCATTATGCTCCTTTAATTCGGCAAGTTTCAACTTCGCACCGGCCAACTCTTCTTCTGCAGAAGTCTTATCCGCAATTAAACTCTCCTCCTTTGTGATCAACGTTGATTTAGCAGCTTGCAATTGCTCACTCAATGTCTGGATATCCGAATCGTACGAACTAAGAGACTCCTTCAAAGTCTCAACTTCCCTGGATAATTCATTTGATCTCTGTAACTCCTGGTTGTATTTACGTTGATAGTCGGAGTTTATCTGTACCTGTCTTTCCAAATCGCTACTTACTGATGTAAGCTTTGATTCAAAGTCATTCTCCAAAGTATCATAAGCATCTGCCTTGACTGCGAATTCATTGAGTTTAGACTTCAATTCATTCGTCTCATTTGTATGTTGACTTTTGTAAGACTCGAGTACCTTAGTGGCATCTTCAAGAGCAGTATTCAATCTAGTGATTTCTTCACTTAGGTGCTGTCTCTCTATAAAAAGAGCGTTATACTTGCTTTCAGAATCATTCTTATATGCCTCGAAACTGTTTGTGGCATCGATCAAGGCAGCTTCACTTGCTTTGGCCAAGTTAGAGAGGTCATTAACTTGGCTCTCGGACACCTTCAAATCTTCTTTTAATTGCGAAATTTCAATCTGAAGTCCCTGTTTACTAGAATCGTTGCTGCTCAGCGAAGTTCCCAGAACAGCTCCGGAGTGTTCTATATGGGCCACTGGGCGTCTAGCAATAGATGAATTCAATTCGGCAACCTTTTGTCTCAAGCTTTCAACTAAAGATTCTTTTTCTACCAACTTGGTCTTGGTTTGGAGCAATTGCATACTGATTTCATTAACTTGTTCCAACTTAGTATTTTGTGCCTTCAACGACAACTCGGATTGGCTAGATAATATCAATATCCTTTCTTCCTTCTCAGCCACCTTCTCTTGAAGTAATTGGTAGTTTTCAATTGATTTGTTGAGCCTCTCTGACAAAGTCTTGCTTGATTCCTCTCTATCCTTCAAAAGAGATTGTAAATTCAAAACAAACTCATTCAATTTGGTCTTGTCGGATCTTAATTGGTTAATTTCATCCTTCAACGAACCTTGAATAGAATCCTTAAATTGCTTCTCTGACTCTAAATTGGTGATCTTAACTTTATTGTTGGCTGAAATTGCCTCTAAGTCCCTGACTTCATTGGATTTTTTGATTAGAAGCTTTTCTTGTTTAGAAGCTTGCCCCTTCCAGAATGAAATATCATTTCTGAGCTGATCTATCTCAAGCTTAATGTTCTCGAGAGACTTTTGAGCATTCGAAAATCTGGTCTCAGCCAAGTCAGCGGTGTGCTTTGTTGAAGAGAGCTGTAATGACAATTGGTTTTTGGCCACAGTAACTTCCCTCAACTTGTCGTTTAAGTCTTGCACTATGGTGTTATTTTGCTGTTGAATCTCTTTCAAGATTCTCTCGCTATCCTTAAGTCTATCCTTAAGATCTTCATTAGCATCCTTAAGGTATTTGTACTCGGAATCTCCAATATTCACTGAGCGATTTCCGTCATTATTTGATATAGTCTTGAGGATATCTCTTTCTTGAGTAACAGCGTCCAATTTGGCGGAGATGCTGTCTAATTCACTTTCCAATGTCAAAATTGCATCTTTAGCTTCGTCAACTGCTACAGACTCGATGTTGTTGCTCTCTTCTTCCTTGGTCTCCAACCTCTTACTCAATTGCCTCACCGCAACAAGAAGATCCTCATTCTTCTGGCGTAATTCGATAATTGAGGCAAATTCTACCAACCTCTCGGTAATTAAATGATCAGAATCGCTTTCTTTGATGCTGTCGTAGTTTCCACTCTTTTGAAGAATATTATCAATAGCTTTTCTTTCGCTTACAGACAATGGGTCCTCGTTAGCATCTCTTATCTTTGAATGGATCAAGTAGTAACATAACTGTCTACCGAGGTCTCTCAATAGCTTTTTCATAGAGACGAGATCATTTTCGTTTTCAGATATTCTGGATCTAAGTCTTTCGGCATCCTTTTCAACCTCCAGTTTATCTATTCTCACGGTTTCTATTTTGCCTATCATTTCTTTGAGTGAATTCTCGTAGAATTGAACTTGGTCTCTGTAATTAGCGATCACTGGCTTCTTGGATTCGAGTTCATTCACAAAAGACTCTAATTGAAGCGCTAACTTATCCTTCTGTGATCTCTCAAGAACAACCTGTTTCTTTAAGTGGCTGAATTCAGCATATAAAGAAGATAAAGACATTCCCTGAGATGCAATCAAGGCGGATGATTCTGTCAACTTAGGCAATTCTGTTTCTTTGCGCAACTCTCTGTCTAATACTTCCTCGGTTGTTTTTAGCTTTTCTTCTAGCTCAATGATTCTTTCCGTCTTGATATCAAGCTCGGATTCTAACGATTTGATATTAACAGTTAACTTCTCCTTAATGTCATCAACATAAGACTCTAATTGGTCAATACGTGTAGCCTTCTGTTCGTTTTGCACTTTCGACAATTCAATTAAATCATCCTTGCTTTTAATTTCTCTGAGCAACTTAGATTTTTCTGCTTCAAAACCAGAAGATGCTGTGGAAAATTTGTTCAGTTCAATGTCTAGCTTGCTCTTCAACTCCTTAAGGGCTTCGTTTGAGATCTTATTCATTCTTTCGAGAGTTTCGTTTCTTGATGTTAAACTGGAAACCTTATTTGAAGTCAACAAATACTCGGATTCATGCTTTTTTATTAGCTCCGTAAATCTGCTCTGAACTGATTTCAATTCATCATCATACCACTTGCCCTGTTTCTTCAAGAATGAAGTTTCGTTGTTGACCTTAGTCAATTCGAGCTTCAACGAGAACTTTTCATTTCTAGCTTCGTTTAATTCCTTGGTTAGCTCGTTGACTCTCTTGCTTTGATCAATATTAGAAGATGTGAGCTGATTGATGGACTCGCTGTATTTATATGTGCTCTGAACGCTACTTTCTTCTAGACGCTTATATTCTTCTGAAGCTTTGGATTGCTCTTCCAGCAAGCGCATGATTCTGTCATCAAGAAACTTATTGGCCTCCTCAAGCTCGTGAATACGATGCTCTTGCGAAGTTACAGTACTCTTGAGAGTCTCGTTTTCACTAGAAAGATTGCTAGCCGATTTGTCTGACGCGCTATATTTCTTCTTCAATTCATCTATGGCCCGGGAACTGTTTTGTTGAGATTGCTCTCGCTGAAGTTGAAGAAAGCTGTTTTCAGAAACAATCTCATGATACTCCATGGCCCTTCTAGCCAAAGCATTGATTATTATGGGATGGTTAAGGGCAGCGATATCATCTTCATCGACTGAAAGAAAACCAGAAATTGCTTGGATTGCATCTTCAGAGACTGTGATGTTATTATTTGTTTCGTTATTAAGGGGATTCTCGATTGGTCGTGTCTTTTCTATGATTGGAGAAGAATTATCTACTGTTGGTTGCTCGCTTGAATCTCTTGCCACGCTAAACGATTTTGGAGTACTGATATGATCAATGTCTTTAAGCGCAGGCAATGATTTCAGGGGAGTAGTGAATTGTGCTTCAATAGGTATTTGGAGTAATGACGTATTAGGCTCTTCCTGTTGCTCTGCCTCCTCTTCGAATAATTCTTCCTCTTGCTGCTCCTGGGCAACTTCTGTTTCTCTTTCTGGGATAGGGGCTGTTTCTGTGTCTATTTCAATTGGATCTTCCAAATCATTATTATTATTGCTGAAATTAGTAACATGATTCTCAATGTCATTGTCACCTTTTACTGGCTCAGCAATAGATGGAATCGATTGAACTGTCCCGTCATCAATATTTTCTATAGTTTGGAATGCTTGAGTAGTACTTTGTTCGTAATTTTGCTCTTG
Source organism: Scheffersomyces insectosa (assembly GCA_030572575.1). Lineage (NCBI taxonomy): Eukaryota > Fungi > Ascomycota > Pichiomycetes > Serinales > Debaryomycetaceae > Scheffersomyces > Scheffersomyces insectosa. Next base: position 14,991 of record JAJMAO010000171.1, read on the forward strand.
AACAGTAGAATACTGTGAAACGGGAGTTTCTACGACTTCCGAGACAACCTGGGCGTCATTTATATCATTCCGTACTTGGTCAGAGGTAATACTTTGGCGAACCGTCTGGACTTCTTTAAAATCTATGTCTTCTTCATCTACTGCTATTGGATCTTCAGCATCTTGATTGTTTTCGGAGATCAGCTGGGGACCGTTATCGTTAGCATTTACGGGCTCCAGTACATCCATGTGAGCTTGTACAAACCTATCGAGCTCAGCAAACGAATGTTCAAGCATAGAGTCTGAGTTTTGTTGTGGTTCTTCAAGAAGCTGTGGGTGCTCAATTGACTGTGCAATTTCTTGGGGTTGGCTCAAGAAGGCTCCCTGGGAAGAGACATTGAGTTCAACGTCATTACCAGCAACATTGCCAATGTGATTACTCGAGTTCTGAGCGATATCGTTACTGCTTTCATCCACTGGGATCAATTGAAGCTGGATCCCTTCCTCCTGCAGCTGTGTGGAGTTTTCGGCCGCCAGATGGCTGCCGTTGGCACTTTCTTGTTGCTCTTGGTGGTTACTTCCTTCGCCATGACGAACATCTCCAGTCAGCTCATGGCCCTCAACGTCAGTGGATAATGGCAAAGGAACTCCATTTTCATCGAGATTTTCACTCATTACAAATCAAAGTGCTGTTACCTTCACTGTTGACTCTTTTTGACTCCTTAACAATGGTCTATAATGCTTATCTTCGAGCCAATTAGGAGTAACGGTGGTGGTTAGTTAAATGTTCAAATGCAACATTCGGGATAAAGTGCAAATACAGAAAATTGCTGGTTGGTTGGGGGCTGCATGGCACGACATTGTATTGTCGTAGATTGGTATTGTCATAGGATGTCGCTGTGCTACGAGTTTGCGACAGAAAATGAAATCACTAGGGCTGTGCCCTAGCTTATTCATAATATCACGTGAATGACATCCAGAACTTTCTTCATTTCACTTTTTTCTTGTTTGTTCCTGCATGGAATGTTCCCCTGCTAACAACTCTTCGCACTCTTTAATATGCCTACTACACCCCAACTACGCACACTCATTACCTACACTTATTATACAGTATCTTGGGCTCACTCTCTCTCTCAGTCTCGTGGTATTCTCTATACACTCCCTACTCGGTCCTCCCTCGCACGGTCTTTTCTCTCAGCAAGCGCAGTGACAAAATTTTCATTTGATATACATTTAAGCAAATTGGTTGTACGCTTCTTCTGTTTTGATACACCAACAGATAACAGCCCATAAAGATGATTGAACCATCCTTAAAAGCTTTAGCTTCTAAGTACAACTGTGAGAAGTCCATCTGCCGTAAATGTTACGCCAGATTGCCACCAAGAGCCACCAACTGTCGTAAGAGAAAGTGTGGACACACCAACCAATTGAGACCAAAGAAGAAGTTGAAGTAATCCGTGGGCCTTCCCGGTTATATTACTTTGTCCAGCTATTTGCAGCGTTTCCTACAACCAGCGTCTTCTTTTATTCAGCCATACTTGTTTAGAGCTAGTGCTGTCATATTCATAATGCATTAAAGTCGAGGCCCGGTGGAACCGTCAGAGATGGTTGAGCCAATACTAATATTGTTTATATTTAGCTTTTTATGTTATTAATAAAGTTCTTACGTTAAAGAAAAGTCCAGAAGAGTTCCATCCATCGATGTCCAGATTCAAGAACAACGTCCAAATGCCATGGGTCAAATTTTCCAAATCCAAGATAATATCATCATTACAAGCAAAGGGTGTTGACAAGTGAGATGAGAGCACACCAAAGCTTAAATCGGCGAGGTAGAGGCACCGTCATGTTGTTCATAGTCAGTGAAACATTTCCTAAATTCGACATGGAAACGAAGGAATCCGGCAACAACATGCTTGACTGGACATAATGGAAAAGGAACTATTCGAATGTAGAATGTAGTATTGTAGAACAAAAGCTAAACACGGGTTAGAGAAGGAATACATGTATTACAACATGGTAATTAGATAGGACATGGTTACGGAAGGCAAAGCGGGTTAAGCAATGACGGAGCAAATGTCAATCTAGATACTTAGGAGTCTGTTAAACTTGAAGGATTAATACATTTTTCAATAGCCCCTTCGATCGACAGGCAAATAGCTACAGTGGGACTCTAAAAACTAACCAACTTTTCAGCCCAAATAGAACTAGAGCTCGCTTCATTTCTAGACCTTAGTAAGAGAGTATATATGCTACGAAATGTTAGCTAATTTTACATCTCTGGCTCTTGATATCTTGAACTTCTTGTTCACGAAATTTGACTATTCGTGATCTCCTTTCCAGCACTCCATCTACATGACGATACGTTCAGTCAGTTCCTTACTTGCTATTATGACTTCCGTTAATCGGTCATTCGCAGTGTTGCACCCACTCTACAACTATAAGTACATACAAACAGAATCATAAAGGAAAACTTATCTTAAACGTGATACTGTTGCCATCGTCACACCAGCCCAAATCTTATCCTTTGCCTCCATTTCTCCTTCGGCTTGTCTTTCTCATTTACCACCCTCTTTCCCATCTCATACCCCCACCTCTTCACACTACACCGACCAGCTGGCCCGCTTACTATTCCTCCAATTGTGATATGGTAGCGCCGTTCTTTCTTTGCAGCTATTCTACATCGCCCTGCCAACGATCGTCATCAATGACAGCACATTACACCGTGAGAGGGTCACGCTGGAGTAAATTATAATGGCTTGAATGGTAACATTACACCCATTTTGCTTCTTTACCTTGTACATCACCAATGTCTAACCCCGACCTCTTAATCCATTTGTAAGCAACCTCTACCGTTAATTCCAAAGCTCGACCTTGCGGCCCTAACACAAAACCTCCAAAGCTCTCTCACATTGATCCCATACTTCCGCTATTGTTGATCACGTGATACAACGCTATTGATTTTACTTATCGCCTGACTCGTTACAAGTGCTATTATCTCTCAAACCCCCGTAATTGTCGCGGGTCTTTGCCTGATTTCTCGCTAATTGTCGCTGGCGCGGTACTGCTCCCGGTACGATTCCAATTGTTGCTCCCGAACTCCTTCCTCCTCCGCCACCGTCGATCCGCGCTGCGGCCGTCGCACCAAAGCCCACATCAGCATTGGTGAGAACATACACAAAACACTGCCAGCTGCGTCACCAAATGATCGCACAGGGCCCATCAGTTCCATTGAAATCGCCCCTACAACAGCGTAAATACCCCTAAATAGCCTCATTCCACGGCAAAGACCTCGCTACGACCGTCCGCTTCCCGAATAACCCTGCAACCGCGAAACACCCAACTCGCTCCAGCTCTTCACCACTCTTACATATACCATCTTCCTGCCCCAGCCTTCTCCCTTCTCTCCCTAATCGCTCCCAATTCCTTCCCTCCACCGTCTTTCCTGCCACCGCGCCGTCACCTTTTTTCCTGCCTTCTTCCCTAATCCCTTCGTACTTCCTCACATTTCTCACACTTCCCTCACACTTCCCTCACATTTCCTCGCACCCTTCCACAGAAAACACCCAAATCGGAGGTAGCAGTCGTGCACCATGCCCAAATCCTCTAGCTCTCGAAATCAAACGTTGGCCTCCAAATCCTTACAGCCAACACCCGATGTGATTCATCCTGTGTTAGCTGGCCCTCATCGTCGCATCGCCTGTCGTGAGCCATTGTCCCAGCATCCCAGTGTCTCCCTAAGTCCTTCTGCGCAACGTCGGTACTGTCAGGCCCATTCTGTCATGAACCACAACTCCAGCACAGGCAACCCCAACTTTGATATACATCCTACCAGTGTATCGCAATCGCAGACTGCCAGCAACACCGCCAGCATCCCCCACAGCAGTATCCATGGCACCCCGCAGTCTCAGAAGCGCCAGAACAGCCTATCCAGCTATATGATCGGCAACTCCAACAAAAGAACCCCCAACCAGATGAGCATGGAATACGCGTACGGTAACAACTCCAATGGAGGCAATGGAAACGGCGCCAATAACACCATTAGTAATAGCAATAATAATATCGCCCCAGGAGGTATAGGCAATTCTAGCGGAATCACAGGCATCAACAGCCCTGAAGTCAACCCTAGCACATCGCCCGCCTTGGCCAATACCGCTACACCTTCGTCTCGATACGCCAACTCGCCTTTGGTCCGTACCAGCGTCAGAAGAAACCTTATCCAACAACAGCAATTTAACGCCAACAGTAGTAATAACAACGCTTATTCCAGTAATAATAACAACATCCATATGAAAACTCCAACTCCATCAGCATACGAGGTCCCTTCGTCGCCAACTGCAAATCCATTATCTCATGCTTCCGCACAGGTCCATTCCGACCTGTCAGACTCAAATCCTATAGATGAGCAGCAAGCACAGAACCACCAAAATCAGCAGCAGTTAACCCACCAGAGCCAATTGGAAAATCAGGCTAATAAACAAGCCCAAAGTCAAGGGCAGTCTCATCTGAATCAGAGTCCTCAAGTTCAGTCACAAAATGCCTCATCTCAGCAGCAAACAGATCAATCACAGCGGGCCATGTCGGACGAAGAGCAGCAGCTTGCTAATAAGCTTAAAGAAACATATAAGAACATTGTAAACTTTGAGGAAATTGTTCAGAAGAATTGTATCGAGATAACCATCAAGATCAACCAAATCACCTCCAATAATAACAATAATAGTTTGGTGTATGGTAACGCACCTCTTCTCAACCAGCAGCAACAACAAAACCAGCTCTCATCGTCACTCTCTTCTGGAATCAGTGCATCCAATCCATCTTCGGCTTCTAGGACTTCAGAACTCCTGAACGATCTCTGGACTGTGTACCATCACAATATTACACTTCTTGACAACTACTATGACTTTCTCGTCACTGCATTAAAGCCATCTTCTAATCAAACCCAGTTCAAGACTGGTAAGAACATTGTAGAGCTCTACAAGATTCCAAGAAGAATGTGGGTTTACGGTATTGTTGGCTTTCTCGAGGTGCTCAAGAACATCATGGGTATTTTCCAAGATCATGAAATTTGCCTGTGCTTCATTCTGCACTGTTTTAATATCATTCTGAATCTCACTGATCCAGTATTAGAAATGGAAGGCTGGTGGCTGGAGAAATTGGGCGACTTATCCAGAATGGCTATCGCTCTTTATGCATCAAAGTTCATCGACTGGAAGATCAGTGCAGAATATTGGTATGCGCTGGCAATGAGAACGTTCTATGGTCATGGTAAGATATATTACCACATGTGTACAGTCCAACAAGATAATTTGGATGCTTTGGTCAACATAGGGAAATCTGTCATTTGTAGAGATCCTTTTGTCCCTACTCAGCATTACTTGAGACTCGTCGTGGAGAACATTTGCACTCAGAGAAATATTCTATCATTGCTTGAGCTTCCAATAATTGACTTTATCAAGATCCACAAAGTATTGCTTAGTATTCATGGTAATACAGTCAATAACAGCAGTATTGCCAATAATAGTGGTGGTAATAGCGACGCTCCTGACAGTATTCAAGGAAGCCAACTTCAATACGGAATGGATCTCGTGACCAGATATGGGTTAACATTTGGCTCGGACTCCAACGGCTACAATTTCTTTACTAGAGAGTTGTACACACCCTCCGGTGTAACTTCCATCAATGATCCACATCATCCATACTATTTGCTGCAGCTGCAGCTGCAGCTTCAACAACACCAGCCTTCGGCCACTAATACTATAGAGAAGATGAATTTCTGGTTCAACAAAGGATCACTTTTTGCCATTGCAAACATCAACCATTTGGTAGGTTTTGGTGATGCCAGAAATCCTTTTGCAAAGCTTTTCCAATTACCAGAAGCTCTCAAGGAAAGGAAGGACAAGAAGGACAAAAAGAGAAAGTCAAGAACATCCCTGCAAGTTGAGGACACTCCAAGTAGCATCGGTAACGCTTTGTCTGGAAATGGTGGCTCAGTTGGCACGCCGCTAGCCGCCACATCTGGCGGTGTCGATGGTCAAGCAGTGACCGCTGCCGACCTTTCCTCCAACGATTGGTTCTACTGCCTACAGTTCATCAACAAGTCGGTTCTTGAGCTTTCTATTCGAATCCTCAATCATTATCTCGTAGGTCCTAAGCAAGCATCTACAGGTCATGTAATCGTCTGGCTTTATTTCCTAATATCTGTCGGAGAGGCTAAGTCGAGATTTCCTAAATCCGCTCCAATGTTTGACTGGTTATTTAAAAAGCTCTTCCCATGGGAACTGCTTATCAATTACGTAAACTCGCTTCTAGCTCATGTGAAAAATAGTCCTCGCTTAAGAGACTTGGCAACTCAGTACACCCTTCTTGGTGACTACGTCCAGCACTTCAATGAGAATGAGTTTCTTCCAGAAGTTTGGAAATGTTGGGGAACTCTTTGGTTTGACTGTATTTCTGAAAAGTTAGACTACAATGATGTAGAATCTGCTGGAGTTAGAAACAACAATCTCTTCGACCTCCCTGCTTGTGGTACCTATCCTGTAGTTACGACAGCTTCGGACTCAGATGCCAAGTCCAGGAATACTATGGAAAATGAAAACGATGAGAGAATTGTCAGGATTGTACTTTTAGCTCGTGTAATCGCGGAGAAGTACAGTGACTTCGGCTTGATTCGGACAGCGGATGAGTTTAAGTTTGATGAGACAACTTACAACACCACAGATTCATCCGTACCAACTTCGGAAAACAGACAAAATGATCCATATGCTTACATGGAGGAGTTCCTTTTAAGTGATGGTCGCTTCGTTCAGAATAACTTTCTTCAGGCTATTTCGTTAGAGAACTTAGCAAACAGAGGAAGTGATGGACTCTCTTGTGAGCAGAAAGACGCCTTATGGTTTGGAGGATATAGTGAAGATTACAACCAGGACAATTTGGAGTTGGGTCAAGAGATGGGAGATTTGGGAGGAATGGATGACATTGAAGCAGGCGATTTTGCAGGCTCTGAATTCGAAGATCAGTACGACCAGGCTCAGAAGATAAATTTCCAGCAGCAACTCCAGAACCAACAACTCAGCCAACAACAGCTCCAGAGTCAGCAGTTCCAGCAGTTAAATCAACTGTCCTTGCTTCAGCAGCGCCTGTTGAATGACTTTTATAATGTAATTGGAGCTTCTGATCATATGAGTGACATTGCAGACTCGGAAAGACCGTCCATAGATGGAAACCTTGGTGACCGAATGGATACTAATGTTACGCATATAACATTGGATACCAACATATGGCTCAAGCATTGTGGAAGAGTCTTCAAGTGTGTTAGGAATGGTATCTTCAAAATCCTGATACCACTTATTGTCTTTCAAGAATTAAGAGCTTTAAGAAAGTCTACAGAAGCAACGATTGCTGATGCAGCTACACGCTCGGTCATCATTATTAGAGAGCTCTACTTGGCAAAGGAGATCCTTCCCCTCAGATTTGATGGAACTGTAGCTTCTGATATAAATGAGACTACTGAGTTCGAGAATAATTCTAATTGGAGATCCAGTGTTGACGAGACCATTTTGAACTCAGTAAATGAACACGATGTCCTCGGAAAGAAGTTAATGAGGGGTATGAACATTCAGTTGTCGCAACATCGCGGTAGAAACAGTGATGATGATCATGGATCCGTCTATAAAGCTGCGGATCCTATATACCTCAGTTCCAAAGCATCCAAGTTCTTCCAATACTGTATTCTTATCACAGACGATAGAAATATGCGCTTAAGAGCGAAGACGATAGGCTTGACGAGCTTCCAAAGTCGTTGGTTATTCAGTCAGCTTGAGTCTTTGTTCCCTAGTGAGTGCATTGACTGATGAGAGGTCCTGGTTTCCCAACTCTCCCCATCTAATATTACAAAACAAAAAGAAGTAACGACATATAAACCAATCGTTTTCCGATATGGGCTACATTAATTCGACTAATAAGTGTCAAAAGCATGATGATATATTTCATTTGTCCATCTGAGATTTAGTGGAAATAAATATCACATACATTCGCATAATGCATTTACATAACTAGCATAAAAAGACTTTATCATATATCAACTATGTAATAATACGTTGCTATACATGAGTTCATTGTAGATACAGAGTAACTTTTGCATCCATTTCCTTTTCCCATATCACGTGAAGCACCAGATCATTAGATCTCGATCTTTTCCTCATTGGGAAATTTCATCTCAACCAGTTTAGGCAAGCTTATATGCATGGATGTCTTATGTTTCCCACTCCTAGTAATTAAGGAGGGCTTGTACCGTCACTGGCTTGCCTCGAGTAGACTAGGCTCATTGTTAACATTGTAACTATGTATTGTGTGGGGTAGCTGGTTTACCATGAGGACAAGTGGAATTTCACTGTGATCTTCATGTAAAACCACCAAAGCATTCCACCCATATTTTCTCCTTCACTAACTCCTACTACATGAAATTCATACCATTTTCTATGTAGGGCTAAGCAGGTCCGCTGAAATCAATTTGGGCTAGAAAATGCTCTAAACGGTCCAGAACGATCTGAAACACAGGTGTCAACCGTACCACGCGTGGTTGCGAAGATGTATTCCCCCTTCCTGTGAAAAATTAGCCAACATGGCGGTTATGAGAATTCCTATACCGGACTGATCTGTACTTTACATGCTCCATTGTAGGAGTAGTGTTCCAGAGTCCTGTCGCCTCACGCGTGAGCCAGCAGTGTGTTGCGAGTTAGAGCTAGCGTGCCTAGGCCGTAATGGCTTAGTGGCGTGTATTCCACATATTAATATGAGAGAACAAGTAAAGCAGGGAATTCTTTAGCGAGAGGGGGTTGACGTTGGGTGCTAAAAGTTTCTTGCCAGAACAGGATATATAAAGCTGAGGTTCCATAGTTTTTCATTACCACATCTGTTTAGTAGACCTCATCAGATCTCTTATATAGTTTTTGAAACTCTTACATTCCTTTTTAATCAGTCTGATCAGATAGTCTCTCTCTTTTCTCACTAAGTCACTCCTTTAGATTTTTAGAAAACTCGGTCAACATGAGAGTCCAACTCGCCTTACTTTCCTTATTGGTGTCCCACACCCTCGCTCTCCCTGCGATTTATACTGTCTATGTCACTGAGTATACCACCGTCGGTGCTCCTGCTCCTACTAATGTTGTTGAAGGACCTGCTACGACGGCTGCCGCAGTCGCTGCTACTCCCGTAGAGGACGCAGCTGCTAAGACTACTTCCGTCGGTCTTTTTGGAAAGCTTTTCAATGGAGTCGCCTCGTATCTCAAAGAACCTGCTTCCACGACTTCTGCCTTACCAACAACTGCAGTTGAAACCTCCCTTGCTGCCGTGGCTACTACCCAGGCTCCTGTTGCTGCTCCTACAGCTGAAACGTCTTTAGGACCAGTTGCAGCCACCACCGTTCAGCCAGTTGAGTCTCAAGCTCCTACTACTACTAGTTCTACATCCTCTACTACTGGAGAAGTATTCTCTGGCCAAGGTACTTTCTACGATACTGGTTTAGGGGCTTGTGGTATCGTCAACACCGACACTGATTATATTGCCGCCATTTCTCACGAACTTTATGATGCTAACAATATTGATGGTAACCCAAACCACAATCCATTGTGTGGTAAAAAAATTAGAGCATTCTACCAAGGTAAATCTGTTGAGATCGCTGTCACTGACAGATGCGAAGGCTGTAAGTACAACGATTTAGATTTCTCTCCAAGTGCTTTTGACCAATTGGCCGATGCAGACCTTGGAAGAATCAATATCACCTGGGAATGGGTTTAGTTAGGTTATGGAAAATGGTGTTTGTATATATTAAATTTCATGAAAAGTTTTAAATTATGCCGTAGAGTGTAGATGTTATATGTGTTCGTATGCAGGTGCGTGTCCCATTTTTGCAGCTATGTTCATAATATTTCATATTAATTTATTATTGATATAATTATACAACGTATTTTTTACAAAATCCAATTTAGAGCAGATCTGATCTTTCCTTTGGCACTATCGTCATTCAGTTGCGCTTCTATTTCAGCGTAATATTCGTACTCATGTTCCTCAATTTCTTCAATTCCAGAATACAAGTCTGCTTCACTCGATTTTATGAATTTAGTTCTCTTGAATAGCTTCCAAAATATAAAGGCAGCAAGCGATACAAAGATCATCACGTAGTTGTACAAAAAGGAGTTAACCGACCAAGTTCCTGGCATGAATACTTCATAGCCTAGAATTCCAATAACGCACCAGATGAAGAAGGAGGCAATGTAGATAGAGTATGGTTGGAACCATGATCTGTAAGGGAAAGTTCTTCTGTCGATACCTTGAGCTTGGCAAGCCCCGTAAAAGCGAATATAGGTGATGCACATGAAGCCATAATTTAATAACTGGGAGCCAGTACATAAACTGACCATGTAATTCAACACTTTAGCTCCTGACGAACCCAACTGCAAAAGTGACAAGAAGGAAAAACAGATGGAAACAACTACAGCATAGATTGGGACACCATGCTTGTTACACCAGCTAAATATCTTGGGAACGAATCCTCTTCTTGATAATCCATACAAGGCTCTGGAAGAACAGTATGTGTATGAATTACCAGCTGAGAATGCTGAGGATAACACTAAAGCGTTCACTATGTGTGGCAATACCTTTATTTGCAAATTTTGCATTGCAACAACGTAGGGTGATGATGCAGTATTCGAAGTATCGGCAGTCAAAGCTACGTATTTTGGATCATTGTATGCAATCAAAATTGTCACAGAGATGGCCCCACCAATGTAGAATAAGGCTAATCTGTATAATACTGTCTTGAAAGCAGTAGGCATTGTCTTTCTAGGGTTGATAGCTTCACCAGCTACCATGGACATGTATTCTGGTCCAACAACTGTAAAACAAGCTGAGAAACGCAAGGCTGCCAAAAATGCTTGGAATCTACCTAGAGCTCCTGTGGTGAGATAAGTAGCCATTGGTCCTCCTTCAACATGCCAATTCCGGAATCCAAAAGCATCACGCTGCGGATTTCCTCCACACATGGTGACAACTGTGAAGAATAATAAACCTATGCATAAAATTAACTTTCCAATAGATAGCCAAAATTCCGACTCACCGTACAATCTTACTGCGAAAACATTGATCATGGCGTAAATGAAAATTTGGATACATAATGTGATGGCTGGTGAGTAATCGTCTCTCCAGAAGTGGATCATGCCGTTTACGGCCGTTATTTCGAAGGGAATATACAAACTCTCCATAATCCAGAAGTTCACTGAGAATGCACATTCAAATGCTGGATCAACAACTCTTCCAGCCATAGTTAAGAAAGGGGAATTAACTGGCAAAAACGACACCATTTCTCCTACAGCTGTCGTTAACAATAAGATCACTCCAGTCCATAGGGAGTAACTCAATAGTAACCCCAAGGGTCCACCATTTACGAGACCAGAGCTTCCAATCGTCACAAAGAGTCCAGTCCCGATTGAGCCTCCGATGGCAATCAACTGGACATGTCTGCTATAAAGTTTTCTATGTGTTGTTTCTTTTTTCTCTACCAGCTCTGGTGATGTAGAAATGAAAGAGCTAGAAGAGGCGGTACCTAGCTTCTCAAACATCGTTCCAGCCTTCTCCGTATTTGGAGATGGTTTTACGAAGTCTTGGTCAATATCCGAGAATCCTAGTTTTGACATTTTTGAAGAGAGAATTGTTGCAAAATTGTAGCTTAACGAATTCCAAAAGCTAGAGTGCTCGAATTTCGACAAAAATACACCTGAAACTTCTTTCTAAACTGAAAATCGTTGATACTTTTTATCTAGAATGGCCATCTCAATTCCCGTGTAAAGATAATGGTTGGTATATATAGTATAAACTAAGAACAAAGCATACCTTATAAGGTGCATAAAGTCGTGTGCAGGTATGGGGCTATTTGAAAATTTTTAAAGCGGAAAAGCAGTACAAAAAGGGTATTATTGTACGTATGACGTAATTGTTAAGTGGGGGACCCTAATTCAGCGTTCTTCTAGCCTTTTTATTAGTTGAAAACTCAGTGAAAGGGCCAAGAAATGATAATCATCTGTTGATGGCTCGCAGTTGTTCTTGAACATCCAAGAGGTTGTCGGATTCATTCATGACCCCTTGGCGAGGAGTATCCTAGATATTCCCAAGGCAATAAACTCCAGACGACCTCGGTCGAGAAGCATCAGCCGAGTAGAAGGTCAAATCTACACTATTTCCTGGATGAGCTCCAATAAAGAATATAAAATAAAAAGAAATAAATAAATGGTTAAGAATAAACTTCAGCATAATATAATGATCACAAAAGTGGATATTGGTGAAAATCAGGTACTTCGAATTCAGTTTTTCGGGAGATGTGCCATCGTTTCTGTTTACGGTATAAAGATATCACCCAAATATTTGCCTCGATGACCACTTTCTCCACATTCAACTGGAACTACACTATGGTTATGGCTTGTTTGTGAATAAATTAAGGAGGAGTGTCTCTCATGCATCCACTCTCAATAAGACAAAAAGAGCGGGGACTGTGTTACAAATTTGGCTTGTGTGTACCTTAAATATTTTATCTTAAAGAGTCTCAAGGGTGCCAAACTTAACTCTATCTGTTAATAGTTTCCTCGCCTGTAGTTCGTAGAGCGATAAGGCGTAGCGGCTGTTATCATCAATATTTAGTCCGGTTTAAAATAAGCGGCCGAATTTTTTGCGGTTATCAGTTATTTTTTGTAGATAAGTTGATCCTGGTACACGAGATAAGAAAAAGAAGAAAATTCTAAAAAAAACTCCGCGACGGGGAATTGAACCCCGGTCTACCACGCGACAAGCGGTAATTCTAGCCACTAAACTATCACGGATGATTTGTTGGAGTCCATTTTCTCTGCTTTTCCAAGTTGCTTAACATGCACGTGATTATGATCACGTACATGCCATTTCGTCAAAACTCAGCCCTCCCCTTCGATGACTTGAAAAAGATTAATAGATACCTACTCGCTACCCGCAAATTATCAGCAAAGCGACGAATTCAGGCGGTTAACACTCGCTTAACCGACACTGAGTTCAACACCTGGGTATCTTACTTCAACTTCACATTTTAAA
>JAJMAO010000172.1:0-27583 GCA_030572575.1 Scheffersomyces insectosa
ATTTATGGGTGGTTAGTAAATATTGGTTCCGTTTGCAACCACATTTTTTGACTTTCACCATTTTAGTTTCCCGTCTTTCCGCGAACTTTTTTAATCTTTTCTCAAACTTTATTAGTCTTCAATTGTGAAAAGTATTCTAACTATGAAAAGAAATATATAAGTATCTAGAACGTATATAATTCATTTTGTATGTGACTTTTTTATAGCAAATAAACATTGTTCTCTAATACTTCAAAACGTAGACTAGATGAAATTATCGCGCCTCAATTTGGATTACTGGAGCGAATTATTGTTAAAGGGGGTGCGAATATTGTCTGGAAAATACTGTAGATGGTTTATTTTAACTTCGAGGGATGGCGTTTGAAAGGGATATTAGCTTTCGTAAACAACAGTGTAAGAGAAACTAAGATGAGCGAAGGTAATCCTGATCCCATATAAATCTAGAAGACACAGAGCCACCGAATGCTAAATGCGTCGTCCAATACCATTGCGTCGGCGAATACTAAAAGTGGAGGAACAATGGGAACCGAACACGTATTCCGACTTTGAATGGAAGATTTACAAAAACCACACCACCGTTCCTCAACTTTCAGGATCTGCTGTATTTAAGCACTACAATTTCACAGTATAGATTTGGGCCGAATTCGTATATCGCTTGGATAGCAAATCTTCCTTTGAGCAGTTGATGAGTAGTACAGCGTACGTTAAAATTATCTAAATTTTTAGATAGTTTGGGTTTATGGGCCACCGAATATGCGTTTATATGCTCTGCCTCATCTTTGTGTCGTTGTTCCCCTTTTTTTAATGTGAACGGTTATAGGTGCAAATCCTTTCCCATGTAGGTATTTATGCACCTCAAACACTAATGAACAGTTTAATTGGAGTAACATGAAATCCGCCTGCATGCCACACAGTGCTCGACTTACCCATGTCCCCTGATTTAAAACATTTCTAACACTGCAACCGACGACCAAATTGCAGGCTAAGCATACCTTTCCGGCATTGCAAGGTCAAATTTCAGAGGTGGCTATCGCATATCGGATATCTAGCCTTTCGCCGTGTGGCCTGTTTATATTGTCTAACATGGGGGCGCATAATTCTGTTGCTTGTGAAAGCTGCTTGTTCTTTTTCCGAGTTTCACGAGTTTTTGGACTTGCAGCCCGCCTGCCTAGTCGGGATTGGCGTTATTTGGATCATCCAAGCGATTGAATTAGCATTGAGTCAACTTCAGACCACTATTGTACCAGCCTCGTGTGTACAGCAGAACTCGTGGTATTGTAATACAACTGTATTAGGAATGTAACATCTTCTTCGTTGTCGATATGTTTAGGCTTAGCATCCTGGCTTATACGGTGCCCATTGATAACTTTATTAAAGAATTACTGCGAAATTATTAGCAACAAAAATATTTTGTAAATTTACGTTACATTTATTTAATCTAAAACAAAGATTTCCTTGAACCAAGACTTTATCATCTTGGTAGATCTCAATCAAAATTGACTAACTGAGTTTAGAAAGCAATTTTGTTCCGGCAATATTTCTTTTTACGTCAGTTAGATTTCAAGGCACTTCTTCATACGGCAAATTAGGCAAGTTCAGACGGATGTTTTAATTTATTTCAAAATAAGACTGCTATTAACTACCTAACTTTTCAAAAACAAATCCAATATAGAATCCAACAGCTTCCTTTTCTTCACCTTCAGCACCGTACTTTCCATCGGTACGTTTCATGCCTTCTATTAGATTCTTACTAAGCCTTGAAAAGTATTTAGGGATTTCGTTGTTGAATATATCTACGAAATTCTTCTTGTACTTCAACTCCATGCCATAGTCTTCACATAAAGCTCTCAATGTCTCAAATGGAACAACATATTCGGGGACATCATCAATTGCATCTTTAAGACTATAATTGTACTTGTTGCCAAATGGAGGTCTGAAAACACCATCTTCTGGTGGATCTTTGTCAAATGTCACGGTATAAAGACTGTTTCCGAATCTCTTCTTGTCTCCTGAATTTGGCAAATAGCTCTTGGTTACAATCTTTTTCCGAATAAAGTCAGATGATGGAATCGTCCCTATGAAAGTACCACCTGGTCTCAATGACCTTGACACATTGTTCAAGAATGTACGCACCTTCTCCTCCGTTTCAAAAGCATAGTGCAAAGCGAATTGGACCGACACCGCATCTACGGGAAAGGTCTTATCAATTATTCCTGGAAAATTAGGCTCAAGCATATCTGGTACAGTCTTTGTGAAGCAATCTCCAGTTGCAAAGCACGCCTCGAAATGAAACTGTAATACATCTCTCTTTTGTGCTTGATTATGAGCTGGTCTGAACCGTACTCTTTTCTGCGAGTATCTCGTAAATGCTTCTCTGATAGAGACATCTGAAATGTCGATACCTATGTATTGTTCTATGTTGATGAATTCGCATTTGTTCAAATCACCGCCTTTACCACAGCATAAATCCAATATCGTGAACGGCCTATCACTTCCCTCTTCTTTCTTTGCAAAGTTTCCCAAAAGGATGTACTTGATAGCGTTGTTGAAGTTACGCATTTTAATAATTGGCGATTCTTTTCTCACCTGCCTCTTAGAATGATGTGCTCTCTGGTTATAATGAGAACGAACAATGCTATTTATATCTTTCTTTTCACGGTCATTGATATGACTGCGGAATGTGTAGTATTCCTTGTTCTGATGAGCACGATAATCCTGTGCTTGGTTGGCTACATCCAAGTTAGAATATGGTGCCGCCGCTGAGTCCTCAGCGGCTTCCCTGCCATATCGGCGCTCCTCATCGCTGTGGTATTCGTCTTCTTCGAGAGATCTCTTCACTCTACTGCTTGATGTGGCTGAGCTTCTGGAGATGTATTTGGAGTATCTTTCTGAGTCTTCTCCGCCACCACTTTGACTGCTTACTGTGGGTCTGGATCCATATTTATCGTACTTATCCACTGGTTTCTCTTTCTTCATCCAAGATGGCACATCCAGTGCTTCTGTGCCATATACAGACGAGGCGCTTGGAACTTCTGGCTTTCCTTCCCTTCTTGAAGAGCCGGATTGCCCGCTTTCGCGGGATCTTGGCCTGTAGGTTTCGTGTGACGACGATGATGATCCCGATGTAATATGGATGCTCGAACTGCCAGGACCACTTGGGATATTAGCAGCTCTCAGCGGCAACGAACCAGTCGTCCTGGAATCCCTGTTGATCTCCCTGGATCCGGATTCCGATTCGGGGGTTGTTCCCGACATGTTTCTGGTAGCGGTATTGTAATGTTACTATACTCAATTGTGATCTATAAAGATGAACCCTTCCAAACAACCTGCTAAGACCGTCATTAAGTTCTACATCTTTAAAAGTTGTGAAAATGGAAAATGCGAAATCGTTGGATTACGTAAGCGTTATGATTAAGAGAGGGTGGGGGTAGAATTTGTGTAGAATTAAGCGTGCAAGTTGTTGGCCGGAGATGTAGATACCTGATAGTGAGAGTTCGATGTGCGTGTGCTGCGCGTGAGTGGTGCGTTAGATGTGAGAGATAGTGAGCGTTCGTGTTTGGAGGGGTGGGGTGTGCGATAATAACAGCTGCTGAAGAAAGGTGTTTATTATCTAAGTAAAGTGATTAGATGTATGTTATTAATGTAGGTGTAGCCATATCACATTATAGCACATGATCATAAATAATATTGGAGAGTCGTGATATGCATTAAAGTGCTGCTTTTTCTCACCCATTTCTTGCTATGTATACTATACGCTATAAATATCTGCCGTCTACCCCACAAAATCCTACAATTTCGACTGGACAGTGAGCTCTCCACGGAACACCTCCTGGACGTATTCCAGAATGCCAGCGAGAATCAGAGGGTCTTTGGGAATGTAATGAGAGCCCTCGTGCACAAACGACTTGACGTGCTTTGGATCATAGATAGACGCAAGAAACTGGGTCCTGACCTTGGGTACGATAGGGTCTTCATTTCCCCACACAAACACTATTTTTGTCGGTAACCCTTGTTGAGGTAATTCGTAGAGCACATTGAGTGCTGGTATAACCCTTATAAGCGGTTTGTATTCGTTGAAATCATCAATTGAGTTGCTACTCTTCGAGGTGGGTGTCTTGAGGGCCTTGTACTGGGTGAGTGCAAAGCCTGAGACGAGGAAAGCGATTTTAAAGTAGGGGTGTTCTGGCAAGAGCTCGTGGATCTTATTGGTTACGATGGCAGCCAAACAAGCCCCTTGAGAGAACCCCAAAATGCCAACGTAAGGACCATTTTCTTTGATGTAATCGATCACGTAGTTTAAGCACCCTTCGATTCCTTTGACATCCCTAGGAATGTCATCGTCCCACCAACTTCGGTTATTTCCTCTACTGACAATTTTATCGAAGAATGCGTACTTCTCGTTACCGATCTGACTTCTTAAGAACGGCACTCTATCAGCTTCGGGTATCACATTATAGGGATCTATGTAATCCAACTGGAAGTTCAAGTCGTTTAATGTAGTTCTGATCCCAGAGGTTTTCTCCGCAAAAGTTTTGCCTGATTGTAAGAAACCAGGTAAGCAAAGGATTTTGCCTGCGGTACGGGGGTTGTTTTTCGGTGCCATTGGATTGCAAAGAGACCAGGTGGGACGGGGCTTCTTAAACTTCGGGACTTCTGACGTCAACTGAAGATTAGAGACAAATTCACTAGGAGAAGTAGAATAAATACATGAAATCGTAAAATTCCAGTTAACTATTGTCTTGTATTCTGCATTTCCGTTTCCGTCGCTACAACCACAGAATTAAAGCGCAACATCTCTGTGAAATTCTGGAGACACCAGCAAAGATCTCAGAATCTCCACTGCAATCCTCGCGAAAAAAAACCCTCGGGTTTTCCACTGCGCTCTCTCCCCAAGTCTCCTCGTTCCATGTGCCTGTGCTTTTTGTCGTCCTCTTCTCTTTGCACCGAACCACTTACGTTTCCCTAGACACAAACCAGGGTCCTGAAATCCGCTACCACATACTCCACGCAATCACATCTACACCTCGTCACCTTGGCGTCACTGCAAGAAAAGGGGCCAAAAGTTAAAAAAAATTAGAATTCTTTCCCATCCCAAATTTTAACACGTAAATGTACAGCTAGGCCCCATTCCAGATTCAAGCACCTCGTTGAAAGCTGTTGCTAGTTCACAGCTCTTCTAGTCAGCTTCCTGAATTTTGATGCCTTTTCGCGATACTGTGAATTTAGCCTGCTTTCTGGGCAATGGGCGGTACCTTTTTTCTCGCCAGCCATCTCGCTGCAAAATTAATTCAGGGAGATAGGAAATTCAGTTTCGAAAGGCTCCAATGAATTTTAAATTAATGAAGGATCGGCCAGTTGGTAACGTCGGATTGGAATGTCGAACCTAGTGCAGTTTCAGGATGCGTTTGCATCCATTAAAAAGGAAATAGAGTTGGAGTACGTACCGGAAGGAGGGCTTTTCATACAGGTGAAATATGAAATGCAAAATACGAGATTTTGCAATTGTAGAGACTAACATAGTGTCTAAGAAACCAAAGTAAAGAGAGGTTACATGAGCTAGAAGCCAGCTTGTTGAGTAGAACTTCCAACTACAAATCTTCTGTTAATAATGCGTTGTTATATACTCCAGTAGAGCTTCTAAAGAGTAAGATTCTATTCAATGACCTTAACGATTATGAGACTTTGAACGCCAGCATTAAAGAATCCCTTGTGGAGTTGGAGGCTCAAGAATGCAAGAGAATAATGAAAGAAAGAGTCTACCATAAGTTCATCGAGGAGGTCATATATTTGTTTTTGGTGGACAATTATCTTCAGCAATTAGTTTCCAGCTTCAAGGATGTAAATAATTCGACTACAAAGGTATCAATAGCAGCACTTTCGAATCTTAGGTATCGCGGTGTCGGCCAGCCTCAGGGATTGGTTCTTGTCCCTAACGCTTTTAATGAGGAAATTGGCATTGAAATTGACTACAATGACTATCTTTTGGCCCTATTGCGTCTTGTAGATGTTATTGTAGAGTATACAACGAACACAATAATTCGAGTTTCAATATCGTCGTCAAGTATTAACCCCCAATATGTTTTGACAGTGATTAACCAACAGTTGATTGCACAGCTTCAGCAGGGCTTCCAAAACTTGGATCTAAAGAATGATAATCTTAGAAGAAAATTTGACGGATTGAAATATAGCTACAAGAAGATTAATGGAATTGTTTATGATCTTTCTTTGCGTAATCTTATCAAGGTTGAGGGAGAAGTATATTAACTGTCTATTTACAACACTAGTCATCATCGTTTACAATTACAATATCGTGTGATCCATTCTCCTTAGTGGGTTGTTCAGTATCGGACTCGTCCAAGATTTCGTAGATGCTATGAGACCCCAAATCAGGCTTGTGTCTCTTCCTGGGCGTCTCTTCCAAATCTTCTACCTCGGCTATTTCGTGGCTACCTGGGATAGAAGTAGAGGTGCCATTCTGTTCATGTGAACTGGGTTCCTTAATAACGTCTCTCTCTGGAGTCTTAACTTCAGCATCAGCTTGTGACTCATTAACCTCAATGATACTCCCATCCTTATTCATTGAGACGCTTTCTGTGTTTTTGACTTCATTGGCAATGGCTGCAGCTGCGGCTTCCTTTTGTTTTTCAACGGATTCCCTAACATAATCATTGTAGATATCTGGCTTTTCTTTCAAAATCGCCTCAACCTCTCTTCGGAAGTTTTTTAGAATGTCTGTGGTGAAAGGAAAAATATCCCTTTTGGCCAACTTTTTAGTTTTTCCACCTGGAGATTCCGATGTACTTGAAGGAGCAGGTCGAGGTTCTAACTCTAAGTTGAAATGTAAATAGATTCTAATGAATATACCTACTATAGTATCGTCAATCAAAGAGGTCGGTCCAAACCCATTATTGAATTTTTTCATATCATTAATGGCATGCAAATAGCAAAAATGAATTTCCAATTCTTTTGGAATTCCCTTATTCTGGATTAAGTCTAGAATAGACCTTGCATTCAACATAAAAGCATTATAAGAGAGTGCCACTAGAAAGTTTTCTGTGAAAGTAAAGCTGTTATCTATGTCAATCAGGGACCTCATAATCTTGCAAATTGAAGAGCATAGCACTTCCCAGGTCGTGTATAATTGAACCATTGTGGAATTAGACCTACGCAATTTTGGTAACATCAGAATAAGACCAATCAAATCGAGCTTATGTGTCAATAGCGTAATGTAGAACCGAGAGTATTGAAAGGTATAGTAAAAGTGCTTTCCCGGTCTCTCTTGCTCTGGCTTCCAAATCAGTACTAAGGTTTTACTGGTTGCTTTCAACGAAACAAACGAAGACATCTCCTCAAGAGCCTCTGAAACATCGCCAAACTCATCAAAAAGGATAGTTGCCAATCTATAGCGTGGTTTATGTTGCCAGTTCTTCTTGTCGTATGCATCTACCTTTTTCAATGCAGTTATTACCAATTTGTAAAACTCTTCCTTTGTCTTAAAATCCTCAATACTTTCCGTCAAAGAAACGACTGGGTCGTCAACTAGGAATTGTAGTCCCTTTCTGATGTCCAATTCATCGAGTTTCACATATTTGTATACTAAAGAACTGAGCATGTAATGAGGTTCAATAATGTGTTCTTGGGAAGATGATTGTTCGCTAGCAATCCTGCAAGCTATCAGTAACGTATCAAGAACGAGTTCGGGATCCTTGTTTAATTTTTTCTGAACTTTGGATAGGTAGTAGAAGTTTGTCCAATCCGTTGGCAAAGACTTAACAGCAATATGAAAGCATTGCTGCATTACCTTTAAACATAAGCTTAAAGAAACGGGACTCTTTTGAGCTACATTGACAAAAGAAGCCCCAGAGGCCTTCCTTATAAATCGAGGGTTTCCTTGCACTTTGAACGCGTGCATGCTCATAGGCTCCATACAAGCACTATATAATTCCTTTCCAAAGGAGGACATTAACCCTTCTATTATTGGTCTTATGAGTTGCCTTTCCTCCTCGGAGCGCGTGTGCAGTGTTCCATTGATTGCCATCAAATAGCACAACAATGATTTCCTCTGGAGATTAGCAGTGCCTACCTTTCTATCTGCTACTGTCAATTTATCGGAAGTCCAGATTAAGTCATCCTCAACAAGGAATCCAAATGCTTGACCCAACAAGTACCAACTCTCTGTCCTTTCGGTACAATAGATCAAGTCATTCTTTAATAGCATTATGACGTTCTCAAGTTCCACCGCTCTACTTTGCATATTCTTTTTACGTACCTTGTAAGAAGAGAAAATTAAAAGGCCCTCAAGGTAGTATAACCCATCCATTATAATTCTTGCATCTGTTGAGGGCTCGTCAAAGTCTATTTTCAATAACCCATGAAAGGCATCACGTATCAATCTCGGGGTAATTCTTGTAGTTTCCAAAAAGTACTCAAACGAAGCATCATTACGGCTGAGAGTCTCATTTGATTCTAGGTTTGGGTCTCCAATAACTGCATAAAACTCGTCAATAAGAACCTTAGTATCATGCTTGGGAATATTTACTAACGGATTCTTCTTAAAACACAACGGTAGAACAAACCGCGCTAATTCAAGAGTTGTTTCCAAGTCTAATTCGTCTTTGTTCGAAGTTCCGTGATCTTTGGGAGTATAATTAGAAACACTGATGTTATAATGATAACGACAAGAGATCAATTGAGACAAGTCTCTTTCTGACACGTTTCCCAATTCGACTAGAGTCTCTTGCGCTAATCTCAAAAATTGTCCACCAGAACTGTCACATAAGTTGCGGGCACCTAACTGCTCGTGAACAATGCTAAGCAAATCACTCACAGCTGAAGGCGATTTGGACTTTCCTTGGGCTAGGTAGAATGCCTTATAATATATGAGAATGGCTGAAATTGTACTGACTAATATATCCTTTAGCCTCTGATAAGACGCTGCAGATCTAGTTCGAACAGAAACCTTTAGAGAGGATATTACGCATGCTTCCTCATGAATGCTGTAAAGGTAGAGCAATTCAAGAAATCTAATCATTCTTGCTAAAGCGTCTCCTACTTGCTTTCCGCTCTTGATGGGCAAATTCCATGAAACTTTTGCTAATGTCTCGATATAGAGATTAAGCTTCTCTCCATAAAAGCCAAGCACTCTTATAAAGGTAGACATCCTCTGGCTGGAATCCTGTTGCGTATACTCTTCACTTTTAAGATAAGACTCTATGAATTCCAAATTTTTCTCGAATCCATATTGAAAGTTTTCGATGGTTCCATTGACGGTATAGTACAGTGATAAGATACTCCACAAACTAAGTTTCATATCAATGGGTGATGTATTCAAAAATTCTTTAATAGGAATCAACGTTTGTTCGAAGGAAGTAGATCCATCAGTCTTCAGATCATTCTTAATTTCATAGCCATCAATCAAAATGCTGTGCAAAATCTCAATGGCGTCGCTGGCATTTTTATCTGAATCTGAGTATAAGATTCGTGAAAAAATTGAAATGACGGAAGTGGTGGTTAGTTGTGCTCTGATGCTATCCACACTCAATTGGATTAAGTTGTCATGATTTGGAAACTCAACTGATAGAGGAAAGCTGGAGGACTCTATATATTCTATTAGACTCTCCAAACTCTCCATAATATATGTAGTTTCTGCCAAAGCTGAACTCTGAGATTTCTCCTTTTGAATTAAACTCCATTTGAATCTACAAGACATCGTGAAATAAACCGGATCGTTTACTGTCTTATCTCCAACATGATAAAACATATCTTGAATGAATGCTGACCATCTGGAAATCTTATCATTGAGTTTGACCAATTCCACGCTCATATTATTAATTCCAGCTTTATTAAATTTCAGAGTCAGCTTTTTAGTAACATTAGACAACGAATCGCTGATTTGATTTCTAGTGGAGATAAGAACATCAACAAGTATCTCGTGAATCGATACTGCGAGCGATAAGTTATCTTTGGAAGCTTCGTTAATATCGTTGTGATTTAATGAGCTCAATATCATCGCCTCAGATTGAAGGACCCATTCCTTCACTTTAGAGAAGAGTTTGGGCCCCCACAAGGAACCAATTATTAAGCAGTAGGACTCGTCCTTAGATGAGTTGCATACAAATCCTAATAGCCGCCTCAAGATAAACACCTTGACGTCTTTGTAGTGGTTATTTGTCTCATTTAAATGAATTAAGATGTCTTTTACTTTCTCTCTAGTCTCGAGTTCTTCAAATTTGGGCAAAGTAGAGTCTGCCAATACTTTGAATTTGGATTTCTTTCCGAAATCATTGAGAACTTCTAGCAACTTTACTTTTTCATCCTCTGAGGAGTTTTGCTGTCCTGTTGTATCATCATTAGAAAAGAGTGCCTTTGTGTAGACTGAGGAATTCCAATCGGAAATAGCATTTATGAAGTCTTTGACATAAAGAGGAGCTTTGTCCTTCTCGTTATCCAAGGGGACGTAGTTCTTTACAATGTCAGAGATATGATATTTCTTCCTTCCATGTCCCAATAATGCGAGGTACAGGTTAATAGTTTCAAAGAACCTCTTTGTTTCCTCAAAATGTACCCTTTCCACGATTATATCGGGTATGTCTGCACTGGATTCAACCTTGGCTAATCTTTTTGATGATCTTTGAATCATTATGCTTTTCGAGGTTTCCTTGTTGACAGCATCGCTAACCTCTTCCAGCCTCGTTTTTTCTGTATCTAATGAACTATCATTCTTTTCTTTTGCATCTGTTTCGGCTTCACTTTCCTTTTCTTTCTCATTTTCATTTTCCTTCTCGCTTTCAATATTAGGTTCAATCAAATCAGTCACAGTATCGAAAGCGTCCTCGAAAACTTCTGATTCATTATCATCTGAGCCTATAGAATACTGATTGGGTAAAGCGAATTTCAACCTTTCCAACAGATTCTCCGTTAGTAAGTATGGTTCTACTAGTTTAAGCTTTGTACGAGTAATTTCTTCCATCTTTGATTCGTCTTGAACCAGTTTGAGCTCGCCATTTATCGCCTCTATTATTGAGAGCCAGCTCAATGACGACTCCTTCGCGGATATACCGAGCTCAACTCGCCTGAGGCTTTTTGCGGAAGCTACTTGGTTATGGTAATCTACCTTGATTGGCTCTAAAAAGCTCAATTTTTCACGGAGCTTACTAAAAATGTGGTTATTCTCCTTTGGCGGCTGGGCACTCGATTCCACATCATAGATTCTTGATTTCAAGGCTCTGTATTTACGCACTATAGAGTCACCCACTGGCAATACTCCTAGCAAATCGTCACTTTCTTCTTTTCCACTGAGGGAATACTCTAATGTGAAGCGTGCCAATTTTTTGGCATCTATGTATACAAATATTTCAAATAAGGTCTCCAACAATTTCTCATCTCCTTCTTGGTAAATCAACGAGATGCACATGTCATCCAACAGGGTATAGAAGATCTGCTTAAAACGATCCTTTTCCTGGGTTTTGTCGACTTCAGACACTTTCTTGTCTTCACTTTTAATGAGTGATCTCACTAGCTCACCTCCCTGTTGGAGAATATTGAAATAGAGAAATCCACGATTTCTGAATATCAAGTATCGCAATGACTTGACATTAGGAGATAAAAATGCCAATTCGTCCAACACTGTATTGGAGCCTCCATTCTGTATTCCTCGGATCAAGTCTTCTTCTTCGTTGTAATGATTGGATATGACATCCAATTTAAAGAGATCTTCATAAAGCCGGTAAGCTTCTAGAAACAATCGTTTCTTCTGGAATGCTAAGGCGTCTTGGAAGATCTTAAATGCCTGCTCTACCTGGAGTTCTCTTGTATGTTCTTCTTCGAGGTCTTTCTTGGATATCGTTGGATCCTCTGTCACGTTAAGTGGAGCAAACGAAGACTTTTAGATTAGAAGTTAGTACGATGAGTTATGATAAATTGCAAGCCAAATTGATATACAGTTGGTACATTATTAAACTCCATCAGCCAGAACTAAGGTCTTAAACCAGACGTAAAAAAAGAAGTTCTTCCCTTTGACCTATAAACACAATACCACCTTTTAACATTACAATGTTACCATCAATATACCATTGTAATACAAGACTGCCTCAAAGTACAACCACTTGACCAATTGTTCTACAATCTGCTTGACTAAATCTCAAATTTCGGCTCTCTCTCAGCACTATACATACCATCTCGACTTCGCCAGATCTTTTCTTCCGAAACAAGGACCCTAATCAATAATCAATGAAGATTAAATCAATTGATAACTTGTTAATGTTTAAGCGCTAAACTGTTCATAATTTGACGTATGCTTACCTAAGTAAATGTTTGATTGGGATTTCTTGACATTTCAGATCACTTCGATATATGGGAGCGCCGTGTTGACGCAAAAAGCTTAAAGAACGGGTTGAGAGAGGGTTCCAGAGATTGCAAAAGGTATATGCTGCTATATGAACTGAAGCAAAGAGCTTAAATGCCAACGCGAATATTTAAAAGAGAGTAGTAATGGGTACCGGGGCTAATTCTGGCCAGATATGTGTTTTCTAGCAATGTAAATGCATATATTCCTCCGTGTTCTTCCTATTAAGTCACAAAATGAACCCCAAAAAACCAACAAAGTATCGATTTCATCTCATGACATAAGAACCCCCGATCGAGCTTGCGCATGTTCCAATACCAAATTGTTCAATTGGTTGTTCAGAAGTAACTGATCGAAGACAATAATGCAATAAAAAGCCTTTGCGTACGTGAGATTGTACAATATGCAATTGCTTGTTTGAACGAGCCTTCGATATGCTTTGCAGACCATCCATATCCAACAAAATGAAGAAAGGAATGATATACTCCAGCTTTATGCTCTAAACCAATAGCTTATATTTATGGAAGTAATAAACCTCTACTAGTAAATATTCCAGTTTCATAACAGCAGCACCTATCAACAACACTACGGTCTATTTTATAGAGAGCAATGGACTTTATACCCTTTGCATTGCTGTTTGTGCGTTACATATGTAATGCAATTCTATCTTCTAAAAGCTTTCTACTTGATTTATTGATATTCTACAAACACATAAATTAGCCATATTCTTTCCTCCGAAACATGGTGATCTGACTCCACTAAGCTATTTAAACTGCTTCTCGTACTTTAGTACATGCTTCCAAATACAAAACTGCTCATGACGATGACACTCCGTATGTACTACGTCTAATGAAACAAAGGCATTCCTATGCAATTAGGGCATGCATTGCAATTGGCATTCAACTTTAACAAATCTAGAATAGTTACACTATGAGCAGCTTGCACCCTTTCCGTGCTATCGGCTTATTACATTGTCTGCATATCTCTTAAAGTATTAATGTATTAATGGCTCTATTTCATGGATACCATGAGTCGAGGCTGCCGGCCCCGTCTATGCTAAGATTCTTATGCTATGAATGAACTGTTATGTTAGTTCTTGTGTTTATCTAATTCTGATTGTTAATGCCATTTAGGCAGTTGCCGAAGAAACATCTGTCACCGAACCGTCCTTCTCATTATGTTCATGTCCTTCGATAGTTTCAGACGAATCCTCATCAGCAGCGTCTGAACTTCCCTCTTCCTTCAATCTTCTGGCTTCTTCCTTCTCTTCTTTGATGATCTGCTTGCCCATGCGTAAGTACCACACGAGATGACTGGTAGCAATGCCGATTTCCATAGCCAAAACTATGGCATACAACACCATACTCATGATATCCATGGTTCCAACGACAACAGATAACATGGACAACAAAGCTCCAGTAGAGTCCATGAACAAAAACACGAAGTTAATGCCAACGACTCTTCCCTGACGCTTTGCCAATTCGAAGTATGGAGGAATCAAACCTACTGCCAATAACACCGATGCAATAATACCCATAATCAACATTGGCCAGTGCTTTCCTTCACGGTAGAGCGGACGCAACCACAAGATAAATCCGATTTCTAACCCTATAGTAATGGCAATGAAAGATGCAAGGAAAATGCAAAGTCTTCTCCTAGAAACTTGGTATGGAGGGTAGTACAAGGTCTGTGCCCAAGAGAGCATACAGAACAACGTGAACAACTGGGGTTGAATTCTCAAGGGGATGGACCCGTCTGTTCCAAAGAAGTAGATGGAGAACGGGACACCACTTGCAGCCCAAAGAAACATCATCGAGGGTGGTAAGCCCTCACAATTTTTGACCTTATAGTTACGAATGATCTGGGGTACCAATTGGATACACCAGAAGACAGTACCAACCGTTCCGAGAACGTTTTCTGCTACTGCGTTGTACATTTTGCGGTATTGTTATTTCCTATACTACTGTATTTCGGTATTCTTGTTCAAGCTGTCAAACATACGAAACACCTTACCATTTCCAAGAAATCACAATGGCTAACTGACGTCTACTCCTTATTATATATACCAAATACGAAATTTTTTTCTTAATAGTGTGTTAAAAAATATTAATGCGCTAGCGCAATTTTCAAATTTTTTTGCTAGTGAAGAGCTCGTTTACCTGCCTGAACAGGAAATCGTACCCACTCACGTGAAAGTTTTCTGTGGAAAATGGTAAAACGGTAAGGTCGTTGAGACAAAGGCGTTGGTGGTGGCATTGGCCACAGGCTTTTCGTGCGTTCTATGACTGTATGGCCACAGGTTTCCACGTTGGGTTTTCCACCGTTTTGAGCCGCTGAATTTCTTTTTCCACCCCATCTCTGTCACTATTCAGTCTGAGTCGCTATAATCAAAGGCGAACTCTGACTCCTCCTCTGCCAAATTGCGCTTCTCCTGAGGACTGAGGACTGGTTCTCTTGCTACCCCCCTCTGAGTTGTGGACCCAGGCTCCGGGGTTTGGTGCAGCACTTGGTCTAATTGGGTATCATTATCCGGCAAGGTTGAGCTTTGCCGCAATGGCGACAAGGAGGACACTTCTTGCACCGTGGTGGTCGTAGTTGGAGGTGACACTACCTTGGCAATTTCAGCTGGATATGTCTCATTAGTCATTGCTGGTGCAGCGGATCCCAATTCCTCCTTAGGATGCAACGTCGATTTACTGGTGTAAATTAGCCCATGTTGGAGTTCCGGCATATTCTCATTATTACCGGTCTGCTCGCTTGGCCGCAAATTTTCCTCTGTAGCTGCAAAAGAACCAACTTCATGTTGCATATTCTCTTCTACAGGAGAATCGTTACCAATATGGCGTGAGTCGTTGTTATCAGGATCGTAAACTAGTTCACCGTCTTCGCCCATTCTAAACAACTCATCTGGGAAATCTGAGAATTCATTGTCTTCTTCTATATCATGTTCGATTGTGGGTGCGATCAAAATATTGCTCTCGGGCTCTGTTTGTTTATTCCTCTCAAAATCTGGACTTTCTTCCACAAGAAAACCGCCACCTTCTTCTTCGGGCGAAGATAGAAAATTGACTACATTAGTGGGTAGAGCTTCCGTTTCGGGAGTAACATCGTCAATCATGAAACCACCTTCTTCAAATTCTTGGGAGCTGTTATCAGTGCTTAAAGCTGGTGTAGCACTTCTGCCTATTACAACTTCTGTACCATACTCTTCATGGTCGCTTTCTATACCGTTTGGTGATGCGCTGGAATCTATTACAAAGCCGCCTTCACCATAAGCTTCGGGTTCCTCTTCCGATGTGGCCGTCTCCTCCTCTTCCAGGCTATCATAGTCTAATGTCTCTTTAGCTTCTTTCTCGATCCTACCATGTTGTGCGTTTAACCTTTGGGTTATCCGCAACTTGATAAGGAAAAATCTCCAGTTTTTCAAAGCATTCATTTCTACTGTGACTCGTTTCTGTTCATCTTCCTCTTCCATAAGAGCATCTAATACTGCATACATAGCTTCCTTATACTGTGCATCAATTACTATACCTCCTTCCCTGGCAGTAGGATTCCTGTTACTCTTGCCTTTCCTTTCTCGTCCTCCAAAGTCAAATGCAACAATTGCTTTAGCATAATCGATGTTGAGGATGGATCTAGCAGCTCTTTCCGCCATCTTCATAGTGTACATACTGTCATATGTATTGACAAGAAATCCATTCTCAGGTAACATACTTGGAGTATACACATCAATATTGCCAAAAGCATTTTTGGGGACTTTGCCATCTATAATTGGTTGAGGTATATATTTGACTGTTTGAAACTCCGCATATAGACGTCCGTCACTTTCGTCTTCCTCAGAGCCATCCTCAGAATTTGCTGGCTTACGCTTGACTTTGAGAGGGAGAGCACCCATTTTTAAAACTCTCCCTCTCATATACCAAGCTCTAGCTGATCTTACTAAATGAACATGAGAGCGTTTGAACACTGTGATAACCTCTTCTGCCTTTTTCTTTGATCTTGCAGAACGAACTCTAAATATACCTGATTTGCTAGTTTCATCATTCGGGTGTATTACCTCATTGTGTTTCAAGTGGGACTCCAAAGCGTATAATGGGTGATTCTTGAAATCTGCTATGTTATTTGGCATACCCTCGGCAAGATCACGGTCATGAAACTCCTTGAGCTCAAGGATATCTAGTCTGTTCAACTTTTGTCGTATAGAGGATGTGGATGCTCTGATTACTTTCTCATACCATAATTCGTCTTCCTCTGAACGAAATTGTATCGTCTTTTTGACTGTTCTTGCGTTGTAAAAGTGACTGTATCTCCTTGTCACATCTTTTGCCCTGCCAAGTCTATCAAACGCAATGACATACGCCATCTGATTACGAGGTTCCGAAAGAGGTGGTTCAAACCTTGATTTCCTCCTCATCGGTGCCACTTCAAGGACACGGAGTACAGCAGGATCAATACTGACCCATTTACTAGAATATTTGTTCCAAACTTCCACCCAGAATATGGGAAACTCTGAGTCTTCAAACACGAATCTTTGTGTAGTTTCTGATGTTGTCTTGGTCGGCTTTGCTCTTATTCTTGAAAGCAACTTCAGTTTGCTATCCAGTTGTTTGAATTTGCTTATTAGGCTCGATTCCTTTGGTAGCTTCGTTTCTTTATGCGATGCTGTTATTGCGGCTTCGTCGACTTTAGGTAATTCAGCTGTCATCGTGAAATCTGGTGGCTGCAATGAAAATACTAGTCGAGCATTTAGTCCGATTGCTCTAAGGAGACATACGAAACCTTGTGCAGCAGTATCTCTAGATCCTCTATAATTAGACACTAGGTACTTGAATCTCTCCAAGGTGATATTTCTTTCAACTCTATTCTGCCGTATGGAGAGCTCATTCCAATTCTTTCTTATTAGACCTTGTGACGTTATCCTGAACTTCAGGCTATAATGCTGCATGATCTTCTGTATTCCATCGAGGAATCTTCGAGATTTCACCACGTCCAATACATTGCCACCATTCTTCTGGTATATCAAATCCAATGTTGAAAGCGATATGCTATTTTTAAGCTTCATGGCTAGCTCGTAGTCATTGCACCATCGATTCCGTATCGCTCCGTGTACTATCATCATCACAATGTATGCCTGGTGGTACTGTCTTCTGTATTCCCTCTCTTCCTTCGGAATTGATACGAACTTCCGTTTTACTCCAGCTTTATTGCCCGATTCCGTACCTGGTCTCTCAAGAGCGATTGTGAACGTCTCTGGTTTCGATGCTGCGTCGCCGTCATTCAATAAGAAGCTGAAAGATTGATCCGACGCGTCGTTTTCTTTATTGCGTTCCGACAGAAGCAAATTCACGTCGTCAAAATCATCATCTTCATCGTCGTCATCATCATCATCTTCATCATCATCTGATTCGGACTTTTCGTGCTTATATCTCTGTAGATCGACGTCTTCAAAGTCATCTTCGTCGCTTGAACCACCTTCGTTGCCGTCTTTTCTCCAGCCGTCTGCCTCCGAATCGCTTCCCGGTGCTCGTTCGCTTCCAGACGACACCGATATCACCTCCACTGCCCGTTTGCCATCTCCATCGCCATCACCAACCACCTCCGAAGTCTTTTTCCGTCGCTTACGCGGCCTTGTGCCAAATGCTTCTACGGGCTGTTCCCGAAGCAATTGTCTATATCGCTGTGAGTGTTCTTCCGACATACAGAGTTCTTGCTCGTATCTCAACCACACTCCATCACCAGAACACACACACTATCTTTGGCTTTCTCGCTCTTCTCGATAATTGCTACACTCTATTCTTTTGATCTTTTTGCAGTGCGCCCAAAATGGAAATTTAGTGAAGATGGCTGAAAATGGAAGCGAGTGATTTTTCATAGTTAGATAGCAGTACAGAGTTCGTTCCTTCTGTAGTCTGCCGTGAACAAGCAATGCTGACCTTGTATATATGATAAAATCCACCAAGAAACCCACCCAGCGAGTTGAATAAACACTCTGAAGATGAGCTTCTTTCGAATATGGAATCGGCGTCTTCCGTGGACTTTCACGCTGAAAACCCGTCTTTTGCATTCCCCAATGGATCGAGTTTTCGCCACGAAATTGGGAGTTAATGTGAACTACATCACGCCTAGAGCACTATATCACCC
This sequence comes from Scheffersomyces insectosa, assembly GCA_030572575.1. Lineage (NCBI taxonomy): Eukaryota > Fungi > Ascomycota > Pichiomycetes > Serinales > Debaryomycetaceae > Scheffersomyces > Scheffersomyces insectosa. Next base: position 18,485 of record JAJMAO010000172.1, read on the forward strand.
TGGAAATGGACCTGATGTAGCCAGAGAGTCATTCCGCCAGAATTTGGCTACGAAAAGCCCGATTATTGACTCTTTCATCCACCAAAAGAGCTTGGACAGGCTCCACAGGACGCTCTACAACAGCCTACAACGTGAGAGAACTAAATACAACAAGCACCATACTACCATAGAACCCACAATACGACACTTGCTAGTACTCTTACAAAGCGAGATGTACGGAACCCATTCCAAAAACGAATTATCACAACATCTTCCACCCCAGATTAAGTCTAACAGACTCTTGGAACCGATAGTATTCCATATCATATTATCATTGCATTACATCACCAATCAGAACACATTAGACGACACATACATACATTCGCAGGGCATCAAACAAGTCAAATACTTAAATGAAGTTTTGAAGAGACTTCTGCGTGGAAATGAATCCAGTATTAACAGTGATAAACACGTACAATTTGATAATGAGGTGTTGGAGAACGCTGATTTCCTTGTTCAGCGGTTCTCCGATAATGCAAATCAACAGATTCAAACAACACATTCACTCCAGTTGTCAATAGCCTGCTTTCTTGAACTTTCTAAGAAACTCCAATCCAAACACTTATTTGAAGAAGACCTTGTCAATTGGATTCTTTCTCTTACTGCAACGAGCGTAACGTCAAGTTGTGGCTCGTTGAAGAACTTAACACACATTCCAGCATTCGTACTAGGAGACGTCCTTATAAGAACTCCTATGTCTAAAGAAGAGTTTAGATTACAATTCGACATATGGACGCTGTACATAAGACACATTTCGGTGGCTTACGTTGACAAACCTAGCCACTTGAAGCATTGCATAAACAATTTGATATTCTATTGCATTCAGTATGAGCCATCTAAGTTACTAGAGTTGGTTCAACTGACATTTTCCTTTTACGCTGATCCAAAGTCTGGCGTAAAGGTACCTATTATCGTCCCGAACTATCTTAATGAGTTGATATGGCTGTTGGCAGACACGTATTTGAGGGGGCCTCCTCATAAAAGTCCAACAGCGATCACTAGCGTTATCTCTTCACAAGAGTTTCTCGTGAAGTACCTTTCACAAACCGGAGACTCCAAGGAGAAAACGAGTCTGAAGCTTAGTCTTCGTTCATTCATGGGCATTGTGTTGGCGATTCATTGCAGATCCGCAGAAAAGGGAATTCAACTATTTGAAATTGCACAGAAGAAGTTTTTTAGTGGAGAACATGAGATTTCAAGTAAAGACATGGTTTCTTATAATGTCACAAGGATATACCTTTCCAAAACTCCAGAAGAGCTTCTTCACCATTTTAATAATGCTGCTGCAACCTACTTTCATTCGGCAGTACTATGGTTCAGTTTCATCTCCAAATTAAATGAGTTCAACTTGCTTAATGCCAAACGATCGAAGAATATACTAAAGGAGTTGATATCAAACTCTGATCGGATAATTATCACGAAAGATATAGTATCAGCTCTTTTAGTTCCTGTCAATACTTTAAAGCATTTTGATGACTTTATTGCTGTTATGGAGGCTAAGGATGAAAATCTAGTAACGCTCTACAATAGTGTCCTCCTCCCAAAGTACATTTCTATGTTATATAGAAGTAACAGGAAGAAAGACTTGGTGGAAGCATATTATCCGTGGGATAAGCACCTTTTTGCAGGAAATAAATTGAGAGTTTCTAATCTGTCTCAATTCAAAGGATTTGAAAGTCCAGTTCATTACGCCCGTCATCTCTATTCATCTAGTTTCAAGAAGAAATCGATTAGGATAATTGGACTTATGTTGGAGGGGGAAGCGGAAATAGACTCCAAAGACCTCTTTGAGATATATAAAAAGGAACTTAGAGTCAACGGAGATCTAACACCGAATGGATCATGTTTACTTGCTTTGATTAAGGGTGCAATGTACTCCAATGAGAATGGAACTTGCAACCTTTGGGGTGATCTCTATGCCACTCAAGTAGTGATTTATGAGTATAAGAATAATGTTCAACTAGATGCCTCAGATGTTGATTTCAAGATATATCCGGAAAATAAATTATGGATTAAGTACATTCAAATGTTAGCCAAGTACAGTTACATCTCAGAGTTATCGGATATCATAAAGTGGTGGGAAGACTTGAAGTTTACACCACTGCGTAACACTTTGATGGAACTCTTGGTTGCATTACCCGAGGAATACTCCTACAGATATATACAGCATTTCGCTAAGATTAAAGAGGATAGCCAAAAAACAAGAGGGGAGGATTATGAAGGGATTACTCTGTGGCCATGGCCCAGCGTATCGGAGTTTCACAATTATAGAGGGTCTTGATTGATTATAGAATCGCCAAGCCAATAGAATTCGTAGGGCACGAATATCACATATTGCGTTTCTTGTAAATACATAGAATGAAGATTATACATAGTAACATAATAGACTTATAATGAAGAATCTTAATGTGTCAGGAAATTTTATGGCATGGATCTTGTCCCTTGAGATTTCCTCTTGGTTCAGTGAGCCTAGATTGGTGGTGTTCGATTGCAACCTTAACTTAAACATTTCAACGCTTTGTATGTATACACTTTGTACTCAACTTCTCCCTCCCCCCGCTAATTCTAATTTGGGACGAATGCTGCCGGTTTTGGGGGCTATTTTTGCATTTCTCTTGGAATAACTGGAACCGTATAGAAAAATTTATACAAAGAGCTTTTCCCATTTTGCAACTTCTTCTACATTCCACATTGAAGTTATACAAAACTGGGTACAACCATTTTGCACCCGAGACTTCGGAATAATGTCTCCTTTTCCACTTAACAGAGCATGATTCCCTGATTTCTAACTCAACTCGCCGTAACTATGATCATAGCTATGACCATAAGTACAACTCTAATAGCACCACCTCCACTTTGCACCCATTTGCACCCATTTGCACCCATTTGCACCCATTTGCACCCATTTCACCCCAGTCTTCCCTTTACGTAATCACCCTCGTATTTCACCCACCCAGCGGACTCCTCGCCGCACTACCTCGCAACCTCTTCCTCACAACCCCGGTTCCTCGACCCATTGTGCTGTGCAACCCCACACTCACTTCCCACTCGCTTCCCACTCACCGTCCACCCAGCCAATCACATTGCCGCATTCACCCTCTCCCCGGCTCCGTCGTGGCCGACCTCCGTCTTCTCCCGCACCTCGCACCAAACAAAATGCGTGTCTACCCCAGAAAACTACTGCCAAAATGTTGGCAGTAAGCGGCTAATGGAAAATGGAAAATTGGTTGTTTCTGTGATTTGTTTCTTCTTCTGTTTGGTTGTTTCTTCTCCTGGTTCTGTTGTATCTAGTGCTACTTCTTAGTATCAAGTTGTATAATTGATCCGCAGTTTGCCACTACTAGCTGTCACAGTTTGTCATCGTTGTTCGCTGCTCGTCGCCCGCTATCATCGTCGCTGCTAGTACTCGTCGCTGTTCATCGTTACCTGTAACTATTCATTATTCCTATCACTACAATGTTGAGATTATCCTCCAAATCGTCGGTCGCCGCCGTCGCCAGATCCCAATCCAGATCGCTCTCCGCAACCGCCGCTCTCCTCAAGTCTACTAGAATCGAAACCGATGCTTTCGGTGAGATCGAAGTCGACTCCGAAAAGTACTACGGTGCTCAAACCGCCAGATCCAAGATGAACTTCAAGATCGGTGGTCCAGCTGCTCGTATGCCATTGCCTGTTGTTCACGCCTTCGGTGTGTTGAAGAAGTCCGCTGCTATCGTCAACGAAGAAATTGGTGCATTGGACCCAAAGTTATCTGCTGCCATCCAACAAGCCGCTACCGAAGTGGCCGAGGGTAAGTTGGACGACCACTTCCCATTGGTTGTCTTCCAAACCGGTTCTGGTACTCAATCTAACATGAACGCTAACGAGGTCATCTCAAACAGAGCAATCGAGATCTTGGGCGGTGAATTGGGATCCAAGAAACCAGTCCACCCTAACGATCACTGTAACATGTCTCAATCCTCTAACGACACCTTCCCAACTGTGATGCACATTGCCGCTGTCACCGAAATCTCCAAGTCTTTGATCCCAGAATTGACCAAGTTGAGAGATTCTTTGCAAAAGAAGTCTGACGAGTTTGCTGACATCATTAAGATTGGTAGAACTCACTTGCAAGATGCTACCCCATTGACTTTAGGACAAGAATTCTCTGGTTACGTTCAACAACTTACCAACGGTATCGAGAGAGTGGAGAAGACCTTGCCAAACTTGCAATTCTTGGCTCAAGGTGGTACCGCTGTCGGTACTGGTCTTAACACCAGAAAGGGATGGGATGTGAAGATTGCTGATCAAGTCGCCAAGTTGACCGGTTTACCATTCAAGACCGCTCCAAACAAGTTCGAAGCTTTGGCTGCTCACGACGCTATTGTAGAAGCTTCTGGTGCTTTGAACACCGTTGCAGTCTCCTTGTTCAAGATTGCCAACGATATCAGATACTTGGGTTCTGGTCCAAGATGTGGTTACGGAGAATTGTCCTTGCCAGAAAACGAGCCAGGTTCGTCCATCATGCCAGGTAAGGTTAACCCTACCCAAAACGAAGCCTTGACCATGGTTGCTACCCAAGTCTTCGGTAACCACTCTGCCATCACTTTTGCCGGTGCTTCTGGACAATTCGAATTGAACGTTTTCAAGCCAGTCATGATTTCTAACTTGTTGTCTTCGATCAGATTGATCGCTGATGGTTCTGCTTCCTTCAGACTCCACTGTGTTGACGGTATTCAAGCTAACAAGGACAAGATCGAGAAGACCTTGCACGAGTCCTTGATGTTGGTTACTGCATTGAACCCTAAGATTGGTTACGATGCTGCCTCCAAGACCGCCAAGAATGCACACAAGAAGGGTTTAACCTTGAAGGAGTCTGCTTTGGAATTAGGTGTCTTGAGCAGTGAAGAGTTCGACGAGTGGGTCAGACCAGAGAAAATGATTGGTCCAAAGGATTAAGCGAGCCGGACTTCCTGTCAAATAGTCGTTTAGAAGAATACATTATTTATTTGAACCATTGATGTAGCAGGGTGGAAGTGATAACGGCTGTCCTTTCGTAGTTCTGGAACACTTTTTCGTTATCTATCGATTCTTTATATCATCTCACATCAGATTAGCAGCCATTAGAAAGCGCACCTTGAAAACCTTGAAGAGGAACTGTGGCAGTTACAATAGAAGTTCAATAGTAAAGCAACAAAATGCAAAAACAGAGATAGCATCAAACAACTCAATCAGTGCGATAAAAGTATCATACATCTCTATGATATCTTCCCATGCATCATCAACAACACCAACCAACCTACCGTAGTCTTCCTCTTTCACTTCAAGAACTCCTTTTTTTTGCACCCTAATCTCATTTATATGGTAGCGCTTTTCTCCCTTACATCGATCATTCAATGGGACGTGCGCCTACCAAGGTTGTCATGACTTCTCTTTCACTTCACAGGGTTTTACAGCATTGCAAGTAGTTCTTTCTTTGCAAGACCAGTGAAGAGGTTGTCTTCAGGTATATATGTCATTGTCAACGATTCTACAGCATGTCAAAAAGAAAGGTCAGCCACCTGCAAAAGCGCCCCAGGCGGTAAAAGGTGTAGAAGAAGCACTGTCTGGCAATGGCAGTAGTAGAAGCAATGATCGTTCTCAGACTAGTACTTACATATATAGAAATGGAGAGAAGCACGAGGTGGATCCGGTGGTGGCGAAGTTGAAGGAGAAAAGAAGGTTGGAAAGAGAGAAAAAGGAGCAAGAAGAAAGAGCCAAAAAAGGGTTGGCACCTAAGAAACTGAAGCCAGCAAGTAGTGCTACTGGTTCTAGCAGTAGTAGAAAACCTGGTCCAGTCGGTAATGGCAAGCCAAATGGTAGGCCAAGCAATGTAAATGGTGCTAATATTAGTACTGGTGCTAGGGGGAGAGCTCTGACTGCCTCGCCAACTAGAGATCAGTTCCAGAGCAGCCAACAACGAAAACTGCCAGTCAAGAAATTGACATATAATGACTTAATGAAAAGGGCCACCAAAATAGACCAGACAAAGCTATCGATAGCACTTCGGCCAAAGAGTAAATCTCCAGAATCTGCTGGCGCATCAAAGCCGTTGTCCAGAAGCTCTTCTGCAAATCTTGAATTAAATGGTTCAAAAGGTAGAATGAGAACTCCAGAAACTGGTAAAAGCAATCCTAGGGGCCCAGAAGCAGGCTATCGTAATAGAAGTGTTCCACTAAGTAGTGAGAGAAGAAGCGCTCCTCTCGGCCGTGAAAAACAGTATAATAGACCTTCTGAATCTGCATCTCATATATCTCAACGACCACATAAGACTCCAGTGATAAAGGCACCATTACCAATCCGGGGACCATCAACAAAACTCGAGGAGAGGTTGAAGGACAAGCAAGATAGACCTGCCATTAAGGATAAGAATCGTAGAAATACTCGTGACTACGATGACTACGATGAAGACGAAGACGACGATCTAGATTCGTTTATCGCTTCCGATGAAGAGGAAGAAGACAATCGTTACACCAGATCAGCTGGAAATGATTATGACCGAGATGAAATTTGGGCTATTTTTAACAAGGGGAGGAAAAGAGCCTACTATGATAGATATGACGATTACTCCGATGACGATATGGAAGCTACTGGCGCTGATATATTGGAGGAAGAGCAAAGTTCTAGACGGAGAGCAGAATTGGAGGATCGCAGAGAAATGGAAGAAGAAAAGCGTTTGGCAGCTCTTAAAAAGGCCAAGAAAGCCAGAGGTGGTAGATAGCATAGAAAAAAGTAGGTAGGACCTCTCATGTATTAAGAAATAATACGAATTAATATAAAATAGCATTTTGATAAAATCGAATCACAGTGAGCGAATATTATAATTACTTGCATTCATTAAGTCCGTTGACATTGTAGATAGCAGTCGAATATATTATCCACCTTGACGTACCATACTACTAAGGGAATTTTGCTATTTTTCAAATATATCACCAAACTTTTCAATACATACTAACATTACATAAACCAGACAGTTTATGAAAAAATTGCGAAATGTAAATTGCAAAACTTAAAGGATCGCATCCTTTACCTGATGATTTAATGGTACGTTGTTAAATATGAGCAGCAATAACTTGTACAGTCAGAATAGTATATCTAGTGTGCGAAAAGAACTCAAGAGGGATCAGTTGTCGTTGAAGAACCGGCTTCAATCGATCCTATTTGACTCATTTTTCATAGGTTCATTGAAAGACATCAGCTCAGAGGTGGGAAGTTTTCCATTAGTACCAAACGAAAGATGTGGGTTATGGTATGTTCCTAATGAAAGACAGGTAGAGTCGTCGTACTTCAAGTCTACTGATGGGCATACGAATGAATGGAAGTTCTCGATGCGTAGACTCAACTTCCACTTGCTTCCTCTCATAGCGAAGAACCAAGGCATCGCCATTATAGATTCAACCAGAAAGGGGAAATTGATGCCTGATGCGTTGCTGAAGACGATTCCAATATGGTGTGCAGTTCTAAATAATATAATGTACGAGGGAGTAGAAGATGAGACTATCATAAAGGAGATAAAGGAAGCAAGCGACGAAAGTGATGAAGATATCATCGCTTTCGTGCTAGACTTAAAGAACCAGAACCAATGGCTCAGGACACCAAAGGAAATGGTTTCAAGAAGTGAACACAATCTGATAATGAAACGAATCGGCGGGTTTGTGAACGAAGTGAAGCATTTGGGGTTAATAGACAGAGAGAAAATGATATCTTTTCTTGGAGGTAAACGTAAACCGTTAATTCCTTCATGGTTGTACCCAGGATGCAAGCTCTTGAATAATGCTCAAGATGATGCATTTGTGTTTGAGGAAGAACTGAATAATGAAGTGAAACTTCAGCCGTACTTCTCAATACAATGCGTGACAGCTTCAAAGAAAACTAGGGATGGTGACGGATCTTCCATTTCGGTAAGGCAAAGATTAAACAATGGTGACGTAGTTCTGACATCTTGGAGCTATGTCCAAGGCTCAGCTGATGACCATGAGCTCTGGGCTACTCAAGATATTTGCAATGGTAAGTTGCTGCCTAAGCTATTTTGGGAACTTCTTCTGATGAAGGAACTGAAGAATAATGTTGTGGACGAAGAAACTGGTTATATTTACGATTGGCTTAATGCGGATGAACTATTAACTAGAATAAATGCCCTATACATTGAATCCACCACCACAAAGGAAAGTAAAGGAAGTAAAATAGACATTTCTTCCATTTCTAATGGCTCAAAGAACACTGGACTTGCACTTGGAATCATTGATGTTGATATCAACTACACTCAACTAATAAGAGAATTCCCCGACGCAACTCAGGTCGTTTTACTAAGTGGTAAACACAAAATTCTTGAAGTTCCTGAGAAGGACTCCATTTCAATCCATCTGTACAAAATTGAATCGTCGAAGAAAGGGTCAAAACAACTAAGAGACATATTTCCCACCTTGGTTCCACAGTTGAAAATCAATGTGGAGACTGAAAATAACCTACTTGTTCTATGTGATACTGGAAAAGATCTTGGGGCGGGCTTATTGGTGTTGTTGTTATGTAAGCACTTCGACTTGGAGTGGAATCAGAAAACTGACACTCTCAGGGTAGACAAAGATATAATCAAGAAACAGCTTAGTCTACTTGCAAACATCAGGAAGGTGAACCCTAGTAGGAACACTTTACAGAGCGTCAATACTTATCTCATGTAATGAAGTACTTAGTTACATAATAAATATAGGTATTATATGATACTAGATACTACTTCCCTATTGATTTAGAAGCTAATTCGTTGAATAAGTGTACAGATGATTCAACTAAAGAATATAGAGAAGTTGCAAAAAAAACAATCGACCTCGGTGAGGATCGAACTCACGATCTCAAGATTAACAGTCTTACGCCTTAACCAGCTTGGCCACGAAGTCATATTTTTTGTTTATTTTTTGTCTAAATCAGTCAAGATCAGGCTATTTCACGTGCTAACAATCACGTGAGCTAGAACTACGGCCAATCAATCAGCCAGAGGGACCTCTAGGGGTATTCTCTGATGAAAGCTCTTCAAATCAAGCCTTAAAC